>APFE031646231.1:0-13817 GCA_000404065.3 Pinus taeda | reverse complement strand
GTTTATGAGATAAATTTTTTTAACGTTTTTATTTATTTTTTATTTTTGTGTTTTTTATATATGTTTTTTTGAGACAATTATTTCATGTGGATTGAAAATTTAATTAACGATGTATAAATATGTAGAATATCAAAAATGCAAAATATACATTCTTTAAATATGCAAAACAATAAAACCCTCACTACAAATAAAAATAAGAAAATATGAAGAAGAAGACCACTTCCAAAGTTATTAAATTTACAAAATAATTATTTACATTTCATACATTATAAAATTAAAAGTAAAAAAAAAAATCCTCTTAAAAAAAGGGCATGGTGTAGAATTACCACTTTTTTAAATCAACATCAAAATCACTACCATTCTAAAACGCAATGTACATAAAAAAAATTATAGTGCCAAAAACTATATTTTAAAAAAAACATGTGTGTTCTGCATCACCCATTTTCAAAATCGGGTCACTTTTTTGCTATCTCTACAAAACTAATAACAGTATCAGTTCCCATTTCAAAATTTACATTGTTCATAATTGCCTTAGCCATATTTGGCCATAATTGCCTGAGCCATATTTCACAAGTAGCTCAAGCAAGGACGCAAGGATGTATCTCAATCATGGATTTCATTTTTCTTGTTTTGTCACCCTCTTTTTTTAGATGGAAAGATTGTGGACCATTTGTTTGATCATTATGGTAGTTGCACAGTTTCCACCACGCTTTAGTAGACTTTGACTTGAACTTTGGATGAAATGGGGACCATATTATGAACCTCCTCACAAGCTCCCTCATGTCAGCGATGCTTTTGATCAAATTTTAATATGGCCTCTTTTGTAGGAGATACCTTCTTCATGTAGTTCTCAATTTGTTGTACTTGACACCTTCGTTCAAAAGCTATTTAGAATCTATAAAGGATTGGGCTCTGTGGCCACTCTTTTAAGAATAATTTTGCATTTACAATAAGAAATTTGAAATAATGGAGAAACAAGTAGTATAACAAATGAATTCCTAAATTGAGATAATGGTTCGACACCTTCGTTCAAAAGCTATTTAGAATTTATAAAGGATTGGGCTCCGTGGTCACTCTTTTATGAATAACTTTACATTTACACTGCACAATTTGAAATAATGGAGAAACAAATAGTATAACAGATGAATTCCCAAATTGAGATAGTGTTTTGTTCGTCTTGATTAGGCTCTTTCCAATTCAATAAAATGTTTGTATACCCAATCCCAAAAAAGAGTTTTGAAGTAATTCTAGACTTAATTTTTTGATTTGCTGGGAGATTTGGAATTTGAAATTGAGAGAGTTTGGTAGGGTGTCTTTTATTTTGTTTGGTTGGTAAAATTAAATCTTCTTAGGCTCTTTCCAATTCAATAAAATGTTTGTATACCCAATCCCAAAAAAGAGTTTTGAAGTAATTCTAGACTTAATTTTTTGATTTGCTGAGAGATTTGGAATTTGAAATTGAGAGAGTTTGGTAGGGTGTCTTTTATTTTGTTGGGTTGGTAAAATTAAATCTTCTTTGGTTTCTTTCCAATATAGTTAGTCTCATTTCCAAGGTTTGACTCTTGTGAAATCCCAAGTTTTTGGGTGAAATTCCCTGATGTGATAATTGTGTGATTGTATCCCATACATATCATTGTGTGATTATGGCCCATACATGCATCGAAACATCATGTACCCATAAACCTATAATTATGTAATAGTTGAAACGTTTAATGCATTGCCCATTTGTGTTTATTCATGGTTGAAACATCTAATGCATTGCCCCTTTGTGTTTATCCATTGAATCAGTGTAACACATCAATGTTGTAAACTTGTACACTAATGTTTGACCATGTTTGAATTCTGGATAACCTCATCACTAGGGTTCTTAACATTCATCATTTCCAAGAAAAAACAAATATTAAACTAGCCAGGCTATTACAATATGAGATTTGTTCATTTCTACCTAGTACGCTACTTTATGAGGCAGGTATTCCGCTCCATCACAACCTTGTTATAAATATACATGGTCATAGACCTTCTAACGTTAGTGATGTTTGCATCGAGTGAAAAGGTGATGTAATGCTTTCTACACCTGCATGGATTAAAACTGTTTATGGGAGTTTTACTTCCTAGATCTAGTACAAATGTAAATATCACTCGTTAGGCCGGACTGCCACTCCACTTCCAAGAAACATGTATTACAAGTCTCGGGGTAGATACCTATTTATCCCATAAATGCTTCCTTTAAAATGTGCGTGTTGTTGTTATTTATTTTTGCAAAAATTCTCCCTTGACTTTCATGTGCCGTTTCACGATTTCTGAATTAAGAAGTTAATCCCGCAATATAAAGATAAAATCGTGGTGTGTGGTGGGCATAATATTTGAATACGGCAAAAGGCACTTTCATACAGGTTCTAGGAAAAGTAAAGCCGACTGGCAACAGCCGGTATGCCGGTCGCAGGCTCCCACCCTTCCGTGCAGGTAACAGGCAATTGGCCGTAGCTGGTCCACTTGTGCGATCTCCGAGCATATGTGCGGAAGAAGGGGAGGGAAATTCTTAACCATGCCTCTTCATCGGATAGAAGGGGAGGGATGCAGAGTTTTCTCGAGGCATGTGAAGCTTCCATGGGGGGGGAGGAATCTGGTTATGCGCGAGTGTCCTGGCCTCTCTATATAAGACTAAGTGGGATTAGTAATAGTAGCAAGGTAGGTAATTAGAATTAATTTCAGAGAAGGTGAAGTTATTCTGCAATCTCATGATGTATTAGATTAGAATCAAGCATATTATTGCCCTTCTCTCTCTATCTCAGTGTTTTAAGATTTCACCACAATGGATTAGCTCTAAAGAGTGGAAAAAATCCATATACCGTGTGCGATGTGCCCATTAAGTGGTGTTTGCATTTGACGAGGAGATTTCATCGATATAGAAAAAAAAGAGGATACAGTAGATAATGGGTTATATATATATATATGTGTACTGCTAATGTTGTTGCACGCAGGTAGTATGGTAGACATAACCTTTATTATTGGGTTAATGTGCGTGGCTTCCTCGTCCTCTTTGTACGCCTGGGAATGTCTGTTAGGGATTCCGCGTGACCTCAGCCGAAGATTAAACTAGTTTATGTTACTGAATTTCTTTTTCTATCGATTTGATCCAAGATGTTGTTGTTTTTTTCAAGTTTTTGACTTTTCGGTGTGGGAATTTGGTGGAAAAAATTGAGGCGAAATCTTGATTTGTGTTATTTAAACTGGTTTTTTTATTCTATATATGGAATCAACATCTTGAAAAACCTCCCAGGCACTTCGATTGTGTATATATGGATTCAACATCTTGAAAAACCCCAAGGCACTTCGATTGTGCACGGGTTACCCATCAAGCTCGTGATTTCAATAAATTCATACTGGATTTTAGAGAAATTAGACCAGACCACCAGAAAAGCTTCCAAAAAGTCTCACTAAAAACAACTAGTAAAGGAAGGGATGAGTAGCCACCGAAAATGAAGGGCAAGGCCTAATAGATGGAAACTGACAAGTTTAAGTTGATTTTGGGAATATTCAGGAATCTTTTTTGTGAAGACAACAAAATTGACTTCACTTCTAATTTGACCTTGCCCCTGTTGATCAAATTCCAAAATATTCTCAAAATCAAGGATGCCCAACACTAACTAATTTTCCAATAAAAAACCCACAAAATTGAGTATGAGTGGATGAAAAATAAGACAAATCATAGAAATCTTTGGGGCATTTGGTCCCTTTATATTATTTATCCATGGGCTAATTTCCTCCAATTTTCTTCGCATCCCACCTCTAGCCATGGGCTAATTTCCTCCAATTTTCTTCACATCCAATCTCTAGCTTTTCAATATTATGATTAAACTTTTTCTTAAACAAAATTTCCTTTTTATAGTAAAAAATTAAAGATATTAGTATAATTTTATTTTTTCATTTTTTATGTTTTTTTACTTAATGGGAAATCTTATTATAACCCAGTTGTCAAATCAACATTAAAAACAACTATTACTGACTGATATTAGCTAATGCACCTTGACTCATCAGTGTTATTTAAAGAAAACCACACCACCTACAATTAATCTTTAAAAAGATAAACTTTCACTCTCACCAAATATCTCTAAAATTTAAGTTATTAACATATTTCTTTATATCAAAAAAAACTAACTCTTATCTATAATTACTATTATATTTCATATTTATTTATTTTAATTATAATTTTATTATACAAGTTGGGAGGATACATTGGTTAAATTAATGAAAGTAAAATGCCTAATTTATTCCCTTATTTTTATAATCATCATTATAATTTATTTAAACAACGGCATGTCCACATTTACTAACCACGACTTAGCCTGCGGTTCTAGTATAGTGTATTTTGAGAATCGATATGAACGAAAGTATAAAAAGTCATAAGCATCCTCCATATGCAGCTGTGATGGTCGCGCTGGCGGCGTAGATGAGGACGAAAGAGTGCCTGCGCAAAAGGCAAATTAAGATGGTACCTATTCGTCAGGATATCAAGCGGCACCACATATTAATATAACTATATCACATCACGCATCTTCAGGCTTCAGTCAACAGCTGGATTGGAAAAGAGTTATGTAATCACCACGCGCGTGTTATATTTGTTTATTTTCGGCGTATGTCAGGGCGCAATAACTTTTTATGGGGTTGGAAATAGAAATCGCCTTAGATGGACACCTACAGCTATGGCCGTGAAGGGTTATTCTGCAATCCGCTTAAAAAAAATAACTCAAAACTGTTTATAATTTCTAATCTCACACTGTTTATCAGTTTTGGGTTTCCCTCATTTCGTTCACCGAGGAATTGTTTGGATGGTGAAAAGTGACCGGAATTTGGTTAATTTTCTTTTTTAATTGCGTAGTAATAGTGTATGGTAAAAAATGACTGGAATTTGGTTAATTTTTTTTAAATCTAACAAGTACCAGTATGTGAATCAAGTTTTTATAGTGAAAATAGATTCAGCGCCATTAAAAACTTTTGAAACATTAAAAATAAATTTTAGGAATATTTTGAAATTTTATGAAAAACAATGATAATGACATTAAAATTAATTTGTATAATTTTAAATTTTAAATATTTTTAAATTTACAATCTAAATAAAAAAAATTAACATTTAGATAATAAAAAAACATAAAAAAGGCCCATCAAGATACTTATATTCCGTATCTGACCAAAAAGTTGATGACAAAGCTATGCATAATAAATGTTATAATAATAATAATATTTGTTATTTAATACACCCAAAATACCTGTTACAGTACACCCCTGCATCAGATGATGACATTTGCCAATTATCATGCATGGGCATGAGCATCGTTCTGATGTAGTTAATGTAGGTAGACACCAACCTTCGCCGAACATTTCAAATTCAGCAGTCCTACCCAAAAAAATTTGAAAATTTTGAAATTAAATGCCCGCCATTGGCTGTTGGCTCAGGTTAGGGTAGTGGCTAAGCTACGGGTTATGGCACAGAGATTAGAAATGACAAAATTCTGAAGTTTTAATTTTAATTTTAAGATTTATGTTAATTTTTCCCCTAATACTTTTTATTAATGTATACAAATTATTGTTTTTATAATATATTTTATATTAATAAGATTAAAAATAACTATTAAAACTATATTAAATAAAAGGGTAATAATTCTTAATAATATTCACAACTTATTTATAATATATTAGATTTTACCAAATTAATAAATAATAATAATTAAAAATAACTAAATATAAATCGTATTTAAAATTATAATTAATTTATTATTAATTATTAATTCATGGTATTAGTTTAGTATGAGTTATTACTAAGCTATGGTATTATTCTAACATGTGGTATTATTAATCCACACTATTAATAATGCATGGAGTAACTTTTTATTTTTGCATATGGTATTGATAATCCATGGTATTGGTCCAATATAGTTTATCGGACCGTAATAAAGCAAGAGATTAATTAAGATTTTTAATATATTATTTCTATGATAGAAAAGAAGGTAGAGAATTGTTCCTAGATGGCCATAATTTTGTTGAATTAACAAGTCAAGAAGGTTGGTAATGTGGCAAAGATTTTGAAAATTAGAATGGATGGAGTAAGAGTTAGGCATATCCAAAAGGAAGTGCTTTTCATCTTCAGTCCTCTTAATATCTTAAAGGTGACAAATTCTTTAACTCCAAAGTGCTTTAGGAATTGACCGACTTTAAAGCTCTTTAGTGAGTAATATTTACAAAGTTATTGGTTCTTTAATACACCCTTGTAACAGGCACCATACATACATGACCATCCACACCATACATACATGACCGTTCTTTAATACACCCTTGTAACAGGCACCATACATACATGACCATCCATTACCATCTGTTTTTCAATTTTTCCACCGTTCTGACTCGGGCAGGCTCTCCGATACAGTTAATGCAGGTTGTGAAAAGACGATGTCTGCCTCTATACATTCAATGCCTTCCTCTCAAATTCAGTAGCTAATCCGGATCTGATCGATGACGTGGGGGGAATTTAAACTGTCTGGGTCCATGCGATGATGTGAGGGAAATAAAATCTTGAAATTTGAAACCACGCGGGTTTCCCGCGTAGACATTTTAAATTGGATAAAAAATTTGGGTCGGTCTTGTATCAGCCTATGCTCCTGGAGTCACATTGAGTTGGGTGGCGATCAACACAGGTAAGCCTCCATACCATACTCTTCTGCTATTCTAAATACCCTTTCCATGTTTCTATTTTAATTATATGCTAGGTTCCAACTTCCGCCTGTCTGTGCTTGTGAAGTCGCGTCAACATTTCATTTTGTCTGTAATTTGCGCAAATTCAATGGAATCTTTCGATGATGGCCAGAGTAATGGAGGAAGAAGAAACAAGTGTGGACTTCGAGGATTACCTGCCGATGATGATGTTCTAATAATTCCACACATACTCATTATGAAAATTCATATTGTTCTCATGAGTATGCTTGATGTTTTTATAATTGGAGGCATACTTGAAAGACACACTTTGGGTTTGTTGTTAATTGGTAATCATTATAATTATTATTAGGTATATCGAGTTGTTTGATTTACCAACGATCAAATTCAAAAATCTTATGATACTTTATATAGCTATTTATGTAATATACCATTAGGAAGACCAACAAGTGAATTATCTTAAGTTCTATTTACTAATTATCTTAAGGTTGTTTATCATGGTTATGGGTTAACCACACAAAACCCTTACCATAAAATTCCATTTGCTAGGTCGCACATTGTCAACATTATAGTTGGCACACAAACATTACAAGGTATATTTATCTTCGAACCTTCATTCATCATGGTTATGGGCCATCTGCAAACTCATAGTTATGGGTCAACCACAC
Organism: Pinus taeda; assembly: GCA_000404065.3. Taxonomy (NCBI): domain Eukaryota; kingdom Viridiplantae; phylum Streptophyta; class Pinopsida; order Pinales; family Pinaceae; genus Pinus; species Pinus taeda. The sequence continues at coordinate 6,444 of APFE031646231.1, read as the reverse complement.
AAAACCCTGGTCATCTAAGTCCATTTGCTAGGTCACACATTGTTAGTATCATAGTTGACCCACAAGCATTACAGGGTAGCTCTATCCTCAAATGTTCGTCATGGTTTTGGGTCATCCACAAACCCACAGTTATGGGTCAATCACACAAAGCCATTCTCTTCATTGGCTCATATTCAACAAAATTCTTAAGAGAAAACTCCACTCAAAAGGGATCATTGTTTCCTACTGAAAATAAGTGAATTTAGATGGAAAATAGCATCCACCTATGATATAGGAAATTTTAGCTTTTTATTAATTAATTATTTTCCTTCCTTTTTACCACTCGAAATCTACATATTGAAAGCTCATGTGTGCCTATCATCCTTCCACATTAGTCAAAGTACATTGCCTTGCATTGCCACTCCACTCCAAGAAACATGTATTACAAGTCTGGGGGGTAGATACTTATGTATCCCATAAATGCTTAAATGTGTGTGTTATTGTTATATATTTTTGCATTAAAAAGTTAATCCCGCAATATAAAGATATAAAATCATGGTGTGTCGTTTCACCATTTCTGAATTAAAAAGTTCATCATATAAAATCATGGTGTGTGGTGGGCACGATATTTGAATACGGCAAAAGGCACTTTCATGCAGCTCGTAGGAAAAGTAAAGCCGACTGGCAGGAGCCGGTATGTCGGTAGCAGGCTCCAACCCTTCCCTGCAATCGGCCGTCTCTGGTCCACTTGTGCGATCTCCGAGCATATGTGCGGAACAAGGCGAGGGAAGTTCTTAATCATGCCTCTTCATCGGATAGAAGGGGAGCGATCAGGAGTTTTCTCGAGGCATGTGAAGCTTCCATAGGATGAGGAACCTGGTTAAGTGCGAGTGTCCTGGCCTCTATATAAGACTAAGCGGGATTAGTAATAGTAACAAGGTAGGTAATTAGTGTTAATTTTAGAGAAGGTGAAGTTATTCTGCAATCTCATGATGTATTGGATTAGAATCAAGCATATTATTGCCCTCCTCTCTCTATCTCACTGTTTTAGGATTTGGCCACAATGGGTGAGCTCTAAAGAGTGTGGAAAAAATCCATATACTGTGCGCGATGTGCCCATTAAGTGGTGTTTGTGTTTGGCGAGGAGATCTCATTGATATAGAGAAGAAGAGGATACAGTAGATGATGAGTTATATATATGTGTACTTCTGATGTTGCTGCATGCAGGTAGTATGATAGCCATAGCCTTTATTATTCGGTTAATGTGCGTGCCTTCATCTCCCCTTTGTACGCCTGCGAATCTCCGTTACGTATCCCGCGTGACCTGTTTATGTTACTGAATCTGCTTCTATATCGATTTGACCAAAGATGTTTTCGGTAAAGGAAGGAGTGAGTAGCGGTGTCCGCCACATGCACTAATAATGAAGGGCATGCTCCAATTAGTTCTAAACCGCTGAGCGGATTTTGGGAATATTTTGGATTTAGATTAAGTTAATAGATCTCTGTTTTTTTATTTTAGAATATTTCTAAAATTCTGAAATATCAAATTTGGAGCAAATCAACAAAAAAAAATGGTCATAGCTCATGTCCATCTCATTTTAAAATATTTCCAAAATCCGCAATCTACATTATTAAGATACCCAACACCAACCAGTTTTCCCACTGTAAGTTCCCGAGTCCTGCACAAGAGGACAACCACAACTTTGTGGGTATATATGCATGTAATGTAGATACGCGAGTGGATATACATGCATTACTGTACATCTTCTTAAACGGTGCACAATCAAAACATGAGGGACAAATAAGACAAATCATGGACATTGTTAGTGATATGGTCCCTTTATACTATTAATATATGGACTAATTTCCTCCCTGGGCGAGGATGGAGGGGTTCTCAGCGGACTCTTCTAGGGCTCTCTCTCTCTGTGAACACCATCTGGGAAGGGAAGGCTTAAGAGTATATATAGCTGTAATAACAACGCTACTATACGTACCTTGAATAACAAGGTTGGTACCTGCAAATTTAAAGAATTGCACTTCAGGAATGTAGTTTGATTTTTGTGTTGTGAAAGTTAATCTTTATTAGTAATTAAATTTGAACGGTTGCTCTTAATTTTATTTGGAAAAGCATATATTCATCTAAGTGTAACTCTTCAAAGATGAAAGATTATTAAAAAAAAATTACTTCATAAACCATTCATAAAAAATTTCAAAGTAAAATAATGCCATTATAAATCTTTAAATTCTTAAAAATTTAAAGAGTAGTTACATTAAAACAGGTTAAAATTTCAATAAAAATTAATAAACATTTTTCTCAAATTCCCTAAAAAGGGTAAACATATGTTTCTTCTATTCATTCCATGATCTTCAAAAGTATATGGACTTGCATCATCAAAAATATAAATCTATTTGCCCAATAAAAATAGTTTTCTATTTTTCAGTAGTTCCCATACATCACAAATAACATTCCAATCTACTTCATATAGAACATGATGTGTACTAAGAGATAAAAACATTAGCATATATAGTGTCTCCAATGAAATTCTTGATCTATTATCATTTTTTATCCAATTTAATTTTCAGAAGCCTCTTTCACAAACTGTTGTGATTGTTGGGATAATGAGAATAACTTTCCATAATTGAATCAAATATGTAAAGCCTTCAAACCATTCAGATTCATCTCCACATAGGTCTTATGCTCCATACATATGTTTTATAGGGTATGATTTATAAATAATACAAATAAATTCATCAATTTCACCCAAACATCTAGCCATAGTAACAATAGATGATTCCCCAATGCTAAAATTTTGACATAAACATTTCAACCATATTTTTGTTTGAGAGTTTATATTATTCACTTATTCATAATAATGTTGAGGATTGAAAAACTTAGCGACACTAAATACATGTAAATCTATGAATCTCTTATCTAAAGATTCAATCATATTTACAACAAAACATTTTCCCAAAAGAATACAATCACCTAGTGTCCCTGGCCTTTTCATCTTTATAAAACGTTTGAACCTCAATGGATGTAAATTTATTATACATGTAAAACAAAAAAGACATGCACTGCACCTACACCAAAAATGCTTCCCAAAAATTGTTTATGAAGCATGCTAATAGAAACATCTAAAGTAGTGGCAATAGATGTAATATCAACACGACCTATTGAAACATTTGATTCAACTTATTTAATTCAATAGGCACATCTACAAGTAGATGGATGAAAAATTGCACTTGAAATATTGTTTCCAACTGATACATTTTTTTCTTTCACTTAACTCCCAATCCTTTAACAAAAAATGCATGAGTTTAACAAGTCTTTCCACGACCTTTCCTCTAGAGAACCACCTAATTCGAAGAATTTGTAAGACCTCTAAATTAGTGATTTGAAATGATTGCATTAGCTCTTTTAATTTTCTATGTCTTTTAGTTGATTTCTCGAGCCATGAATGAACTTTGTTTTCAAATTTTTCAATATATTGCAACTCTGGAATATGAGGTGAAGCCTCATTGGTTGTTAATGCTTCCCTACGATCTATACAATGGATCTCTAATAAATGAGGAACATCTTGATGAAGCTTAGAACATAAACCTTCAAGAATACCACTCATGGAAGATATACCATCCAAACCAAAACCAACAAACTTCATCAAAGATATATTCATTTCTGCTAAAAGAGTTCTCACTACATCATACATACATTGAGTTATTCCATCCTTTATTTGAAAAAGCATATAAAATTTGTTACATATTGACATCTTCCTCCATTTGTCAAATATGTAATATAAACAATCAAATGGTGTTCCATAATTTGGTCAGTGCTTTTATCAACTAAAATTGAGTAAAATGGGTTATATAAAATATCTTCTTTTAGTTTGCTCCATTACACCTCTTTAGCGGCTTGAAGAAACTATTTTCCTAATGTTGTAATTATGTATGCAAAATATTCATCTGCTAGAAGCATGTGTGGAGTTCATTTATACCTATTCAAGTGAAATATTGATTTATATATTTCTAAAGATAAATCATGTATAACAAGAAAATACATGTTTTCAATCACTAATATAATTATCTCCTTCTCAGTATCTACCATTAGTTCGACATGGTTAGTAATTGGAATATTACTTTGTTTGCTTTCTCCCTCCAAAAGTTGTAAACAAAAGTTATGAGCTTCTAATTTTGCATGGCCATTTAGACCACTGACTTAAAGAGTGGTGCTTCCAACTTTTGCAAATGAAGTATCTCTTTTAAATTTAACACATCAAGAACATTTTATCATTTCATTAACATTATAATATTTTACAACATAAGTACATGGAAATCTTGTATTCCATTTGGAGTTGAATATTCTTTTGTGTTTCTTTAATGGGTTTTCTATTTCAACAAGCTCTACACTATTTGATTCATATTCTTCATGTAGATGAACATCAACTTCATTTTGAAGATTACATGGTTGATTATAATTTTGTGCAAGTCCAAATGCATCAACAATTGACAATTGCTTTGTATCCTTCTTAGGGCAACCAATACGAGACATTTTTCAAGATTTACACTTATCAAATCAATAAAAACAATAGAATAAGTAAATACATAAATTAAAAATCCCTTAGCAAGATTGAGGGAGACAAAATTCAACCTTAGCAAGATTCTATAGGATTTGACTACATATTTCTTGATAGGTTATCCATTGCTTTGTTGAATTATGCTTTATAACATTCAAGAAAACTTGTTTTTTTATGAGATAGAACAAATTCTTCATGAAAAATGGTACTTGGACAATAAATCCATACGGATTTAAGAAACGAAGGAAAAAAAGAAAGAGTTAGAATGAGAGTGGTATAGTTGTGGGGTCTAATACCCTTCATATAATATAGATATTATTTTCATAGTTGGTAGATTCATATAATTATGACAATAAAAATTCCCACCATTAATAATGTTAATGTAGAACAAAGCTCCAATACCCATGCCTAGGATAGAAGGATGGAAAGTAGTTTCATTCAGCGTATCTGGCCACAATGTTAATTTCTTGGGGTGTGGACTCTATGGTGTGCAAGATACATTGTGTGACCACGAAGGCTGCCATTACTTCAAGGAATGTTACATTAAAGAATCCATAGAATGAAAAAACAAATGCAAATGAATATATGAGGAGGATAACAAAATACCTTACAGTGTAACATCGAACCATAACTTTTCTTCTATGGATGATGGGTTGCAATTCAAATGAAAATGGGAAAAATAGGTGCAGGGAAAGAGTGCTCAAGGATAATTGGGGAGGAGCGAGAGCACAGTAGAGTTTTTGAAAGGTTATTAAATGTGCTTTGGCGCCCTGTGCTAGGTGTAATAGTGCTATGAGTGTTGCATGTCTCGCCATTGTAGGTTGCATCATGTCAACGTAAAGAAAATGTCCCCAAATCATCACATAAGTATTAACTCATATGAGGTTGTACGGGCTCCAACTAATCTCCTCTATGAAACTGTCACTAGTCAGAGTGATTTATGTGTTAGCCAAGACTCTAGACTCTCATGAACTTAAAAAAATATTGATAAGCTATTAAAAATATTGCCTTTCTTTTGGAATATAGAAATTTAATCTAACCTTTGTGATTAACGAGTGATTTGATATTTTAAATTTTTTTGAAGAGTAAATTCTTTTTAGTCCTTCCAAAAGCCCAAGGAAGGGCCGGGAAGGGTTTAATTTTGAACCATGATCCCCATTAGTAGAAGACGACCTCATAAATGAATTATAAAGGGTTACTTGAATGGTATGGTGCAGAGTGAATATGAAATTGTCAGAATGAAAAAACAGACTATACTTGCAATTCCAATTCATTACAACTCTATTGTACTCTACCTTGAGCTATTTATGTGTTAACTGATGCGTTGGTTAACGCTAACAACTTAATAGCCATGTATAGGATTGGAAGCCTCAATCCTCGCAGTTGTTGTCAATAGAATAGATTAATAAAACAGCATGGGCATTTAAATATGTGCATGGTTTTCCGTTACTATAACTTCTTTGTGTACCAATATAAACGATCGAGCTTAAAAACAATGATTTTTATATGGTGTACATGTTGAAATACAATGGGTGCATCAACGATTGAATTTTAATGATATGTTTCTCGTTAATTTAGGAGTTGTCTATAATGCGACTTTTTGGAGATTCCGGTGACGGAATCCGGCGGAAGAAATGAGGTTAAATCGTGATTTTTAGCAGTTAAAATGGTTTTTTAACTGCATATTTGGATTCAGCGCCCTGAAAAACCCCTGGGAGCCATTGATTGTGCAGAAACTAGCTTTCAAACTTGAGATTCCAATGAATTTCTTCCGGATTTTGACCGGAAAAATCCGCCAGAAAGGCTTTCAAAAAGTCGCGTTATAGACTACTGCGTTAATTTATAATCCCGACCAATAATTTGATCTTGTATTATATTTAAATTAGTATATATA
>APFE031646230.1:0-11659 GCA_000404065.3 Pinus taeda | reverse complement strand
AAAAGAAGGAGAGGTATAAAGCAAGGCTGGCGGTGAAAGGTTTTGCCCAAAAAGAAGGTATTGACTTCACTGGAATTTTCTCACTTGTTGTTAAAATGTCATCCATTAGAGTAATTCTTGGTCTAGTTGCTGCTTTAGACTTAGAATGTGAATAGTTAGATGTACAAACTGCATTCCTTCATGGTGAATTGGAGGACAAAATTTATATGGAGTAGCCAAAAGGCTTCATATAAAAAGGCAAAGAAGGCCTTGTTTGTAGGTTGAAGAAGAGTCTCTATGGGTTGAAACAGGGACCTCGACAATGGTATAAGAAATTTGATTCATTCATGTTGGAACATGGTTTTTAGAGTTTGGAAGCTGACCATTGTGTCTATATCAAGAGGTATGATCAAGGAAAGTATATCATATTATTGTTATATGTGGATGACTTGTTGATTGTTGGGCATGATAAGAATAAGATCAATAGGTTGAAAAAAGATTTGGGTAGCAAATTTGCAATAAAGGATTTGAGACTAGCACAACAGATATTGGGCATGCGGATTATGCATGACAGGAAAAACAAAAGGTTGTGGATGTCACAAGAAAAATATATCAAGAAGGTGCTTGACAGGTTTAATATGAAGGATGCCAAGCCAGTTGGTACACCCCTTGTAGCCCATTTCAAGCTGAGTATTGAATTATGTCCTGGTGATGACAAGGAGAAAGAAGATATGAGCGAGATTCCCTATGCTTCAACAGTTAGCAGTTTGATGTATGCCATGGTATGAAGACGACCAGACATTGCATATTTAGTGGGAGTAGTGAGTAGGTTCCTTGCCAATCCAGGCAAACAACATTGGCAAGTAGTAAAATGGATTTTGAGGTATCTCAAGGGTACTAGTGATTATTGTTTATGTTTTGGTCATGATGAGAATGTGCTTGAAGGATTTACAGATGCGGATATGGCTGGAGATATGGATACCAGAAAGTCCACTATAGGTTATTTGTATACACTTGTAGGTGCAGCAGTATCTTGGGTCTCAAGGCTACAAAGAATAGTAGCCCTTTCTACAATAGAAGCAGAGTACATAGCTGCAACAGAAGCTTGTAAAGAGATGTTGTGGATGCAGCGATTCCTAGGAGAGATAGGAATAAAGCTGGACAAGTATGTGTTATATTGTGATAGTCAGAGTGCTATTGACTTGGCAAAAAACCAACATTTCATTCAAAAACCAATCACATTGACTTAAAGTGCCATTGGATCCGACATGTGTTTGACGAAGAACAATCATACTTGGAAAAGATCCATACAGATAGGAACCGTGCTGATATTCTCACTAAGTTTCTACCATGAAATAAACATGAGCTATGTAGAGGCATGGTAGGACTCGGTGTGACTTGATTCATATTTGGCTTCAAGTGGGATAATGTTAAGTGTGAAGCCAAATTCATGCAGGATTCTAGATCCTTTTACACCGCCAATAGTTTCTAGAATCACCTGCAGGATTTTGGGTCCTTCTACACTGCCAATAGTTTCTAGATCTTTCTACACCACCATTAGTTTCTAAATCATTCCAGATCTCCATCTGAATCACATACATGAATCTAGATCCTTCTTCTGCCTCTATAAATTTTTAATTTCTCTGGCTAAGGAAAGCAAGCCAATGTCCAAGCCTGTTATGTAATGCAAAGTGATTTCTATTCTCCAGTGATTTTTTTATCTATTCTGTTGTTTATGACCGAGTAATCATGTTGTTTCTCCTTTTGCATGTCTCTGAGTATAAATCCACTGCGTGTTATGTATGCTATGATCTAACACTCAGGAATGCGCCTCTGAAGTCCTTTAGTTTTTGAAATACTTGCGACAATCTCATTAGCCAAACCTGTGCAAAGCCTTGGAGTCTTCACGAAACCTTGGGGAGTTTTCCAATCGGAGAAATAGTGTAGAATTGATAGCACACAACAAACAACAATATGAGATAATAGCAACAACATGAAATAGTGTAGGACTGATTTTTCATAGTGTAAGAATGATTGTGTCCAGAAGTGTGTATATAATTTAGTTTAATTTAGTAATAATAGCAACAATATGAAATAGTGTAGCACTGATTTTTCATAGTGTAATATTGATTGTGGCTAGAGGTGTGTATTAATTTTAGTTTAATTCAGTATATGGATTTAACTTAGTATAGGGGAGTTGTGTAGGTGTAACATAATTTCCTTTAGTTTAATTTAGTAGGGGGGAGTTGTGTAGGTGTAATATAATTTAGTTTAATTTAGTATAGGGAGATGTGCGATTGTAATGTAAAAAAGTATGTCAACATTTCTTAATGTTGAGAAAATATATATAGAAAAATAAGTATATAAATATCAATAAATTAAATTAAATGTTGGATAAATGTAAAATGAAAAATGTAATATGTAGAGGTATCATTTTCATCAGTAAAAAATTAGTTTGTTTATAATGAAAAGTTAATAAATTATTGTTTTAACATATCATGAATAATCAATAATATTGATTATTATTATTCTAATTTATTATAATAATAATCATCTCCATTACAAGTGTTTTAATATTAGTTTTACATATATATTTGATTACACAGTGACGTTTCTCGAATGAGGGAGAGGGGAATAAAGAGGGGGAGAGGCAGAGAAAGAGAGGTGGGGGAGAGAAGGAGATAGTGACAGAGTTGGAGGGTGGAGTGAGGGAAAGATTAATGTGGGGAGAGAGGAAGACAGGAGGGAGAGATGGAGTTGGAATGGGGAGAGAGGAAGAGAAGAACAAAGCTAGAGAGATAGAGGTGAAGAGAGAAGGAGTAACAAGGGAGAGATGGAGAGACAATGAGGGAGGGAAGACACAAAGATGGAGGGGTAGGGAGAGGAGGAGGGAGATAAAGACAAAGTTAGAGGGTGAAAAGAGGAGAGAGAGAGAGTGTGTGTGTGATGGGGGGAAAACGATGAGGGAAGAAAGAGGAGGGAGGGAGGCAGAGAAAGAGATGGAGTTGGAGGGGGAGGTAGTGACAAAGTCAAAGGGTGGAGAGAGAGAGATAGAGAGTGAGAGGGGAGAGAAACTGAGTGAGGTGTAAGAGAAAGGGAGAGAGAGGAAGGAAGATGATGGGACCAGCCCAACACTGTTCAGACTAATCAAAAATTAAATGATTTAAGTGTGATTTAGCTATGGATTAGTTTATGATTACCAATGTTCTCAGATTTTTCTAGAAAATGATAGGTGGCATTTATGTGTGCAATCGATACTATGTACTATACCTCGGGTTGTGTTTCCCGCTCCTCGTTTCGCCAAAACTCTTCCTTCATCGTTCATTCAACCATTTCTGTTCTTTGCACTTGTTCGCCGAGGGTTTTTTCTGTGTGGTTTTTCTGCTTGTGTATGCAGTTGCGTTGCAATTTCTAGGCGCACCTTCTGGTTTTTCTTGTCCGACAGTGTGACTCTTATATTTGCTTGACTCTTATAATTGCTTGGATGACCTTTGGTCTTGATTCGTTGGACAACCAACAATGGTTCTGCCGCCGTCTGTGTAAGTAGATTTCTGTGCTCTTTTTGCAATTGTTTCCACTGGTCTCTGCTCCACGAGCTCGGGTTTTGGTATGAGGTTGTCTTGCTTGTGAAACTCAGTGAGTTGGCATGCACTCAGGTTTCGAAATAGTGGCGCTCTCCGGTCTTCAGCTTTAATGCAGGTAGCCTCTTCTATCCATGATTCAATTTGTCGTTTCCATTCTTTTGTTCCTAATGTGGCCGCTCCTTTGTCTCAGTCATTGGTTGAAACTCGAGGGTTAAAGGTTTGTTCTCTGTTCTCGCTACGAATCCTTCAGGTAGGGAAAATGTATCCCTCTTATACTTGCACTCATGCACTTGCTTTGTTTTCCTTTGTTGACAAGTTGCTAACAACTGTGTGTTGGTTCTTTTGTAGGCATTGGCATTTGCAGTTGGGTATGATCAGAACAAACGTCTCGGCCTCTTCCTGGTAGGCTCTGTCAACGCAACTAATCTTCATTTTTTGGATTAGGCCTGTAAGATTGAGGATTTGGTTTTCCTCAATGCTTAGTCAGTGTTATCTCTTGGCTTTAGCTAGCGTCCTGGTTGTTTTGTTAGCATAGGCTTCGTTGGTTCTGTGATTGTTGGCTGTAACTTTTAATGTGTGGGAGCCATTTCCCAAAACCCTCACCTAGGGTTTGTCCACCGTTGGCTATGTGACTATTTCTAGTTTATTCTGGAACTCTGCTATGTATGCTCATACATTTCATCTTATAATTTAAAGAAAAAACTTTCAGGAAAACGTTGGTTTCGGTTTACCTTGTTTTAATGATGATGATTGGCTGTCGTTCCTTTCATTCCGGCTTCAGCGCCTTCGAATCACGATTGTCAATTTGCAACTGTGTTTGTAAATTTTTTTTCCACGAACAAAATTTTTTGTAGTTTCTCTGGTAATTTGTTATGGTGGTTGATTTCGAAGTTAAGAAGATAATGTATGGCCTGTATGTGATTAACTCGTCCAATTGATTTGTCTGCGTTCATTCTTGTTTATTAAATGTCGATTTCTTCTATGGGATTCAAACCCTCATTCTGGAAATGCAACTCTGTTTTAATGTCTGGACTCTGTTTCTTAGAAAAGAAGAATTAAATAAACTTGCATGTAAGCATTATATTGATTACTTTGATGTTCGGTGAATTAGGAAGCAAAACGAAAATACTATGGATACACAGATGGATTCGAATTGTCTGTTCTTGTCTTATTATTGCTTGAATGCTAAAAATGTTGAACCCTTTCAATGGATTTTTCATGTACATTTATAGTCTATTACAATGGGGCACTCTTTGACAAGGATTTTCATTACTACATTTTTTATAAGGAGATGTACTCCATTATGCAAGCATCTTGACAATGGAAGTATGACTTTTGGGAAAGGAAAGGATCAACCACAATGATAACAAGTTATTGTAATTCATGTAGACACAAGGAAACTTACATAATGACTGTCATCATAAGTGGTCCACATATTTGCAGTAATGCCACTTGAATGTTAAATTCATTGAAGGACAACACAATCCACATTGCAAGTTGTCTCAATCAACCTTCCATTGTGGTGTTAATCACGGTTCTTAACTCTTATGTAAATGGGACTTCTATGTGGTCCTAATTGTATGATAATGACCTTGATTTCATTGTTGCCTATTGTATATTGGTTGTAGTTAAACAAGTTTCAAAATTCACTTTGATGATGCAATTATATGCCATATAGGTCATGTTTGTGTTCCTTCATGTGAGTGTCAGGCACTGATTTGGGAGGCACATTATAGTTAAGTGGTAGGGCACTTCAATTTGGAGAGGGTAGTGTTAGTGCTACAAAAGTACTTATATAATCCAAAGCTCCAAGAAGATGTTAACAAGTATATTAGATAATGCATTGTCAAACCTGTCATTAAGAAATCAAGGTTGTACACTCCTCTACCTACCTTAAATAGACCCTAGGAGTCAATCTCCATGGAGGATATATTATGCCTATCCTTAACCAAGCATGTTAATAACTATGCATTTGTGGTTGTTGATTTCTTTTCTAAGATTTCCATTTGATAACCTATGAAGAGAGTATCACATTAGAGGCGAAGCAATTGTTAAGCTCTTCTTCAAGCATGTTTAGGTTCATTTTGAGTTACCACGAACCATTATTTCAAGTAGGGATAATAGGTTTTGATTACTTTTTGGTCTAATTTGTGATCAATAATGAACACCAAAATGACCAAATCGATTGTCTTCCATCTTAAATTGATGGATAAATAATGACAATATACAAAATGATTGTGCATATCCTTATAATATACAACCTCCAATCATCTACGTACATGGGAAGATAATCTTTCATAACCATCCAAAAAATTTCATAATATTTTGTGGAAAAACAATATCAACATCAACAATCACACTCTTAACATCAAATTTAATACAAATTTTAGATCGATGGTAAAATTAACCTAGGATAATTTTGAGTTCAATGAAATTACTTTCACTTCTCATATTCACATTTTTTATTACGATATTTATTCAATTACAAAAAATAACTCCAATTCAAGATTGAAGTGCTCTTTGATTTAAAATTACGTGGACTTTAATAATCATCCTAATAAAGAAATAAGAAAAATTAACCAACAAAGTATTAAAGATGACCGACAAATAATCGAAGATGTTTGGCGAATAGATGGATGATGTGAATAAAGTGGTTCAGTTACTTTGCCACCTCCAAATTCAATTCTATTGGGTGTACCAACCAAAAGTCATTACGTCACGTGGGCGGGTGATTTTTTAGTAGGTAAATGCAGATCACTGACTGCCGTGACGTTGTCTCCATGACGCAAAAAGAGGTCTAGGTAAAATATATCTTTAATTAACCAATAGCTAATTACTTTTAACCTTTTTTATATTTTAAAATAAAATTGGTTTATCCTCAAGAACATAGTAGAATGTATATATTGCTACCATTTTTATAGAATACTTTAATTTGCTTTACCCTTATTTTATTTATTATTGTGTTCATGTTTTCCATTGTCATAGTAATTTTCAGAAATACATAATTAAAATTTATTCTTTAATATAATAATACATAATTAAATTTATTTTTTAATAATAATAATAAAATAATCATAGTATAGGATAAGGGATTTGTCTTTTTTTAGTAAATTTATAGAGATACACTTATTTTATTTGCATTTAAAAAATATACATATTTTTAGTTATCATACTCATTCAAATTATAAATAACATCTTCTTCGTAATATAAATAAAATATCAAATAAATGGAAAAGTCTACCAAAATAATTAAGTGGAAATCTTAAAAACAACTTTTGTCGTGAAGATGAACCATATTAGCTAGTTCAAAATGTCGAACAAATAATTATAATGTGATTAATCTGAAAAACTTTCTTACAACATTTATCATAATAAATAACAATATGACCAAAAACAACACATTAAAACCATACATATAATAAAGAGAAGAAAAAGTGGATATTAAATATTTTCCTTTAAAATAATCACACTTATTTTATTATCTATTTCACTTTTTACAATGAAAAACCTTATATAATTAGAAGTAAGGAAAGACTTGTGTTTGCATGGAAGGCCCCATCACAAACCATTTTAAATCCTAAACAAAATTTTATATATATTCACAAAACAGAAAGCATTATCAATATTCCAATTTAAAAAATTAGAAGTAAAATTTGAGAGTTCAAAAGTTTTTTATCAAACTGGTTACAATATAACATGCTTTTAATAAAAATGTACACAATAAGGATTACATGACTTCTTTATGTTGCTGAATTTTGTAGTAGACATTAAAGATGTAGTAGACATTAAAGATGTAGTAGATATTAAAGATATGGTGTTAATAAATGATTCATTATAAATATTAGGGAGAACTATTTATCAAGTGCTAATTTATAAGTTGGGGTTAATATAGTTCATTTTAACATAATCGATACCCTATTAGTTAGTAAAGAAAGAATGATGGTGGTAACATTATTCCAATACTTTTGCTAGCTTCAAAATTATAGTTGTTTGGAATTTGCTTGAAGCAATGCACGTGTGATTGTAACAAGCTTCCTCGGACACCATGACCGAAACAGGGCAACATAAAACCATTGAGGCCCCAAAAGAGTCGAGCCACGAATAACACTGACACAAGCAGCAACAATGAACTCGACTCAAGGAAGGCGAAAAACTGTCAGCGGCAACGTTTGGCAGTGGCTATGGCGAACAAACCATCAGTATGACAGAGATCCAAGGCTTGGCAACACAAAAACGATGACTATGACAACTAAGGCTCCAACCAGCGAGCCCTCACACCTCTCAATGCCTCTGACTGAAATATACACTTATCATAACAAATAGTAATATAGTAAAATAAAAATTTAAATTTCTAAATCATTTGTATCATAAAAAGAACAAAGAATGAAAATTTATGATTTTTCAAGTTTAAAATGTACATATATATATATATAGATATTGCAAATTAGAAAAATAGAAGTGAAACTTCTACACAATTAGGATTACAAGACTTCTTTACATTAGTAAATTTTGTGCTAGATCACATTAAAGATATAGTATTAATAAATGATTAGTTGTAAACATCAACGAGAACAATTGAGGATGATTGTCAATTTTTAAATTGAGGTTAAATACAATCCATTCCAACAAAATTAAGTACCAGGTAGTCAATAACGAAAGATGGTGGAAATGGTAAAGGTGACAACATCGTCCTAGTACCCTCGCTAGCAAGAAAATTTAGATGCCAAGAATTTCCTTAAAGCAATGCTCATGTGATGTAGTGAAAATACAGAAGTTCAGCTCAAAATTCTTGCAATTCAAGATGAAAGGTTGGACTGATAAGGGATGAATAGAGGGATTGCAAAGGAACTAACATATGGATGATCATGTGATAAATGTCTCAATAAAACAATTCCAGTTGGCTATGGTTCCCATATTAAACCATCAACAATTGTGCTTTTAAAAACAAAAAAGTAACCACAACTGGTTTGGGGCGCCTAGTGAGGCAAACGCAACATTGGCGTCTCCACCACAAGTAGTAGGTGGACATACGGACTATCAAAAGAAAAACCATTAAGCATAAAATCAACACCATGTTTAACCAATCCATCAAGCCCTCTAGTGCTAATTCACAGGTCAGGCAACAACACTATCATGAGATTGAAAGCGGATGAAAAGAATGTTGTCACTGAGAAGTTTATTTTCCACGCAATTTTTTCTTCTGCACCACATACAGTCATTGGACTATCAATAGCAACACCTTTAGGAAGAAAATGAACACCATGTTTAATTAATCCATCGACCTCTCTAGTGTCGATGTACATAACAATGCGAGAAACAATGACATGATCACTAGATTGAAGAGCACATTAAAAGAAGGTGAAAATAGACAAGTCCTTGTTCCAAATAGTTTTCTATTGTTGGAGTTGGCAAGTGCCAACATATCTATCTTGGCACTTTGGAAAAACCTACAAACTAATGAGCTAAGGGTTGACAAGGATAGATGAAAGAAACAAATAACAAAAGCACATGAATCACACCCACTATTTGTTGATGCCACCACCTTTAACTAGTCATCTAATAACCATTCCAAATTTATTTCTTCATATCCTAATCAATTTGCCTCAAGTGAACATTAATATATTTTCAATTAGATGTGTATGGTTCTATCATTGAAGAATTACCAAATGAAAAAGTCAACTATGGGCACATCACTATGAAAATTAATGAAGTTCTCATTTCTAACATTCAGTGATTGCTTTTTCTTTAAAACCCAAAAACAAGATATGGAGTGTGTGTCTTGGCTCTTCATTCCATAATACATAATACAAAAAGTTCGAATAAAATCACAGTGAAGATAGGAACTTTAATTTCTTGTGACCATTGACAAATACCTTAGTGGTCCTCTGTGTAAGATATCCTAATATTCATTAAAACACGGATTGAGCATTTGCACCACATTCAACAAGTTTGGCTCACCCTACAAAAACACTAGTTATATGCCATTTTTGAGAAGTACTCATTCCACGTGTAGAGAATTTTGTATCTAGGATACATTAGGAATGACCATGGTGTGCATGTGGATCTAAGCAAGATTCAAGTCATTCATGATTTACTGGCCTTTAAGACACTAATAAAGCTCCATAGTTTTTTGGGCCTCACTAACTTCTATTGTAGTTTCTTACTAAAGTTATCTCATATTGCTTGGCCTTTAGGTTACGTGACTTGGGGTGGAGCCAAAGCCAAGTTTATGTGGGTTGAGTCACAACAAAAATCATTTAAGGATCTAAAATGTTGCATATGTTTCACATTGGTCCTTATTTTGTGAAAATTGCAATAACCCTTTAGGTTGAGACTCAAGTTCTTTAGATTATTCGATCAATGCAATGTTAATTCACATGTACATTCAATGACCTATTACAATGGGACACTCTTTGACAAGGATTTTCATTACTCCAAGTTTTATAAGGAGATGTACTCCATTATGCAAACACCCTTATGTTCAACATAGTTACTACAAAGCCCTTCACCACTCTGTTGACCACAATCGTTTGTAGTGTTATTATCCCTAATTGATATTGCTCTACTCATTGTATCTACACAAGAAAAAGAATCCTCCAATATTTTAACCAAATAAAACAATAAAATTTGTTAAACAATCCAACAAATTTATAATATTTATAATATATAATAAAACTATTAACATCAAATTTAATACAAAATAATAACACTCTTAACATCAAATTTGATACAAAATTTAGATTAATAATAAAATTGGGTTAAGATAATTTTAACTTCAATGAAATTACTTTCACAACTTCTCATAATCATATTTTGTTTTATTACAATATTTATTCAATTACAAAAAAAAACTCCAATTCAAAATTGAAGTGCTTTCTCATTTAAAATCACAATATTAATTTATAAATTACGAATATGAGTGGACAATAATAATCATCTTAGTAAATAAATAAGAAAAGGTAACTAACAAAGTAGTGAAGATAAGACGTTTGGCGTATAGATGGATGATGTGAAGAAAGTGGTTACCTCCAAATTCAATTCATTGGTCATCCTCACATTCCCTTAGGTGTACCACCCAAAAGATCATTACTTCACGTGGGTGGGTGTATTTTTGGGTGATTTAGCAATTATTTGCGGAATCAGCCATGCATGAGTGACGTTGTCTCCATGACGTAAAAAGAGGTCTAGACTCTATGTACACTACGGATAATCCTCAATAGCATAGTAGAGGCTCATTTACGCAGCAAGGAATATGGTAATAGTATACTTATTCTCTCTGGCGGCAGGTTCTTCCATATACCTATGCTTTAAGGCTGCGTTTCTTCAGTCTGTAGCTGCATTCTTCCATCTATGGCTGAGTTTTTTTGTCTCTACTGTGGCTGGGTTCTTTCGTCTTTGCATGAGCAGATCTGCGGCTCCAGATCTGCTTCTATGTGGTGCTCTTGGGGTTCTTGCAAATTAAAATACTTATTGAGACTTCGCTGTTGGGTTCTAGATCTAATCTTCTGCCTTTTGCGGCTGGGTTCTAGATCTAATCTTCTGCAGCTAGATCTAGATCTAATCTTCTGCCTTATTTCTCTGCGGCTAGGTCTCGAATTTCTATAGGAAAATATGGCTCCCAGCTTCACGAAAATAGCTGTTGGCTCAGTTCCGTCTACTTCTGCAGGGCAAGCCCCTGCCCATATCGTCAGTGAAGCCCTAGCTCCCACTATCCAGGTGGTCCAGGCCTCACTCGATAAGGCTTTGAGTTTTCGGCAATGGTTTTTGGCCGCGGTTGACAACCCTCCACAATTGGATCTCGGAGGTATGGAAGCCTGTCATTTCTGATGAAATTAATATCTACCCCTGTGCTAGGGGTTTCTTTATAGTAGATTTTGAAAATCCTGAAAGCAGATAATGTATTCTACATTCTAGCCCTTGGTTTTGGCAAAATTCAGGCCTATTCATGAAGCCATGGAACCCATCATTCAATCCCTCAATAGCAGTCATAACCTCAACACCAGTTTGGGTGAGATTGTCAAGCCTACCCTTGCATCTCTGGAATCTCTCCTCACTAAAAGCCATTGGAAATGCAATTGGGAAATTTTACTGCAGGT
>APFE031646226.1:9472-83964 GCA_000404065.3 Pinus taeda | reverse complement strand
TAATATAGTAATAACATGAATTAAAATTATTAATATAGTAATAACAAGAATTAAATAACGATAATGCTTAGTGTAATAATGTCAGGAAATAGTTTTTTTTTTGTGACATTATTACACTAATCAACCAAACCCTAGCACGCACTCTCGAGCAGCCATACCCTAGTTGCATCTCGGTTCCTCTACGCCCCTGCTGCTCTGCGACATGAGGCTTTGGGCCATCTACCCCCCTTCTCAGCGTTCCCTTTTCAGCTTCTGTTGTTCAGAGCACCCGTCTTCCCCTGAGCGGGAAGTTTAAGCTGGGCTTGCCCTCATGGAGGTCCCGAGCTCGCCCCAGGCTGGCCTGCCCTCTTCTGCCGAAGCTTTTTCTCAGCTCTTGGTCGACTTGCCACAAAAGAAGAAGAGCGAAGCAGCCAAGTTTGTCAAGCGGCTGGAAGACATTCTTGAAATCTCCCTGCCGCTAGAGACCCCGATTCAGGTTGCCCTCTCCTTGGCTGAGCAGGCTCTTGTCGGTCAGTTCACCAATCTATGGCCTTCTCCTAAGACCACTGAGTCCTGAGTAAACAAGAACTGGGCTCCTCTAATCAAGAGCAACGTCACCACTTACTTCTTAGGTCGAGGGTATTTCCTTTTCGAATTCACCTCAAAGGAGGACAAGAATCTGTTCTTCCAAAATGGCCCCTATTTCATGGGCCCCTAGGGCTTGTACCTCAATATATGGACCCCAGATTTCAACCTTGCAGTCGATGTCCCTTCAGCGGTCCCTGTTTGGGTTAGACTTCCTAATCTTCCAGTCCATTGCTGGAACTAGGACTCGCTGAAACACATCGGAAATTCCCTTGGGAAGTTCATAGATACGACAAATAACAAAGATCAATATGATTGTGCTCGTATATCTGTAGAAGTAGACCTAGAGGTGGGTCTCCCAGAAGCCATCAAAATCAAAGTAGGAAGCTGGTCCCATCTGCAGAAGTTGTATTACGAGCAGTTGCCTTTCTAATGTCGAAAATGTCATGTCTACGGACACTTCCCCAGAGGTTTCCCAACCAATGTGGAACCAGATTAGGGTAAAGAAGAAGCTTGGAATCAGGTCAAGCGCACCAGGGAATCCCAAAAGCAGGCTGGTCCAAATGGAATAGGTCCACATGCGCCCCCTCAGCAACCCTCTCCCAGAAAGGATCAAGAAAACAAAATTTCCCCTCTAAGATCACAAATAGAGGAATCTTATGACTCAGAAAAGGAAAAATCAACCCCTCTCTCTAAAGCCCCCAAAGGTTTTGGAAATGGAGTTGATCAAGCTGGAAGTGGTGTTCCAGTAACAGAGGCAATGGCTGAAAGTGGTGTAACAACAGTAGATTTGGCAATGGCTGAGAGCTCCAAAGGAAACATTATCGTAGCAGAGGAAGAGGAGCATGAATCAGAGTGCTTGGAGGAAGAAGGGGAAATAGGAGAATCCCAAGCTTCGATAAGGAGATCCACAAGAGGCCGAAAAACAGAAGGGGAAAAAAGAGAGCAGGAAACCTTCAAGGATAAGCTTCAAGGTAGCCAGCTAACTCTTGAGAAGCTCCTAGCATCAAAAGAAAATTTGGCGAGAAACCAGCCCCAAGGCTCCAAGGGAGCCAACTAGAAATATAAATGATGAAGATAGTCTCCTGGAACTGTAGAGGTATGGGGAACAAAATCAAAGAAGAAGCCTGTTGTATAGGTAAATCCCCTCTACGGATAGAGGCGATCCCTACTAGCCCAACAGGGGTCTAGCAACAATCGAACAATGCTACACCGCAGGTTCCTAGTTGTAATTAACAAGTGGGTGAGAATAACCTACTTGGATTCCAACGCTTGTTTGTCAAAGAGATATTCCTCTCGCTCTTTCGCCCCAGCCGATCACAATTCCCCGCTATCCTCGCGGATGAATACCTGCACAAGCAAAAGAGAGCAAACACAAGCGTAAAATCTACTAACAACAACTAAGTATCGGTCAGGAAAGATACAATTTGCATTAATCAATCATTGAACAAATGTAAATGGAACCATAAGAGTAGTCATCTATCTTTATTAACAAAAAGTAGAGTAAGGTACAACCGGTGTCCTGACGCTGAGTCCTTCCCTAGAGGGTTCAGCCAGCATATCTTCCAAGCATTCACCTTTGAGACAAATCTCCCAAGTCAAAAGGTCTCTCTCTCACATACAAGGCAACAAGCTTATGACCTTTCTCAAGCTCAAAACAATCCTCACACAACACACCAAGGCCTACAAAGAGCAGCACTAAAATGTACAAAGAATTCCTCAATCAAAGTCCCTATCCTCCAAAACTACTAACTCCAAAACTAGCTGCTCATGGGCAATGGAGGAGGCTTATAAAGAGAAGGAGTCTCCATGAATAGGTAAGGGATGAGCTTTCCTCCATGATAAGAGGATGGTCAGTCGAACAGACATGCCAGAGAAAGGATGGCGACCTCAACAATGCTAACAACCAGTTCTGGATGGGTCTGGAAGGCTGGTTGTTAGAACAAATTCGCTCAAACAGGATCAGCGCGGAAAACTCACGAACTGCCGCGCTGACATCGCAAACCTATGTGGGAGAGGTCCGGTCAGCGCGAAAAGGACAAACGGAGGGGGCGCTGTTCGTAGAAATGGAACCAGCGCGGAAAAGACGTGTCCTTCCGCGCTGGCAGCGCAACAACAACATTGGCCTCCGCCTGTCAGCGCGGTTATTTGACAAATAGACGCGATGATTCATTTAACTTAGGCAAAGAGGGTTTTTTAGCCATTTTTGAGGAGCATGAGTATGGGTGAATGTGGTTTATAGCACAGTAGGGAGACTGACATGATGGCAGTGATATTTTACTGTGTAACACCACTTCCTTAAGGTGTTACACCAACCTATTCCTTGGGTACTCTTCTTGCCTGTGGATACTTAATCTATGATGGGGTTGTATGGAAGAAGGAAAATCACTAGCAAGTGGAGGAGAGCACTCTAGCTGAATATTTTCCACTCAAAGAGCCTCCACTTTCACCAAACTTACCATATATCACATTATTCATTCTAAGTACAAAGTAGAATTACAATAGTCAACCAGCAATAGGGAAAATGAGATCATTTTCTCATAACTTGTTCCTTCTTTTGTAGAAGGTTTTAGTGATGACACTTGTTGCTTCATGCAAATTTTTTTTCCTCATCCAATATTTTGATTATTCTTCTACCTGTGGGTTAACCTCTCACCAAAGCTATCCTAAAATTATTACTTAATTTCTTATTAAAAATATCATTTTCCTTCACCCATACATGTTTCCCTATTTCTTCTCTTAGTTGTCCCTTGATCCCAATTTATACTCCCTATTTTGTCAAGTGGGTCTTTGATTTTGTCCCCCAACTACTTCCTAGTTTTTCTCAAGTTAAAATTTTAGTTGGAGATTTTTGAGTTATGTTCTTGCCACAGGGAGGTTCCCACATGAAAGTTAATTTATCTAATTTTAAATTATTATTCTTTAATTTCATGCACACCCCTCTTTTCCTTTTATATTACATCACATTACATCACAGTGATGGGTTGATGCAATTTCAAGAAACACTGTGTTGATATTACATCACAGTGATGGGTTGATATAATTTTAAGAAGCACTGTATTGATATTACAAAACGTAAGGTGAAAAATATGCATTGGATGATTGCTATAATAGAGGTGTATGATATGGCTATTATATATATATAAATTTTTTTGAATGCGATTACAAAAGTGGAAGGCTCGATGCATTTGGAGACAATTCTATACAAAAACATTGCAAACTTTTAATTCCTAGTCCATCGAGCCCTGCCCATTGGATTTGCACCATGTACCCAACACAAGGGTTTTCAACTAGTGCTATCATAACACATCCCTAGTGCCTAATCCATTGAGCCTTGTCTCTAGATTTCCACCATACGACCAACCCTGTATTCAAGACCTGTACAAGCACACTACACTTTTCAAAGACTTAGTCTTGAAAGCTCACCTCTAATTGTTGTGCTAGCGCTCAGACCCACAATTGTAAAATGAATCTTAAGGAGGTGCATGCGTTGAACGTCATGGTGGAGGTCACGAGAACAAGGAAACTCAAAAGAAAATATATGGAAAAGAAAACTAAATGTTGGAACTTCAAAAAAACGAGTACGCAATTATAAGAACAATAAAGCTGGAAAAAATTGAGGAAAAGTTCCATGCTCTTGACAAGAGAGTAAGGGAGGCTATAAGCTTCCTTGCGCCTAAATTTCTACATGAAAGGCTTCAAGAGGTAGCTAAATATGTTGAAAAAGAATTAGACGTTTTACACTTTTTAAATATTTTTAAATATTAGTAAAGAAAGTACAATTAAATAGTTTTGTCTCAAGACTTGCAAAAAAACGGATTGTTATATTATCATCCACTGAAAGTTCATCTAATGTTCAGAAGAGCTTAGTTACAAGAAGACAAAGTAGAAATAAAGCAAGTATCTTATACTAGTCCTATCTAAAAGGTAGAATAGTGCCAAAGTCAAATCTAGAGTCTTGGTTGTATACAAAATAATGCCAAGAGCTTAGTAATAGAAAGATAGAGTTGATTGATTTTATTTGAAAATACAAAAAATCTATACACAATTTATCATATGCAAACATTGCTTTACTTAGCAGCAAAACACCATTTCCAAGATAATTCTATAGTAAAATAAGGGCATCATTCTAAAGTGCTCAGAGAAAATTTCCATGTGCAAAAAGTGTAATTGTAAAATATCGATTTACATGCAAGTGTGAGCTAGAGGTTTCCCTACAAGAAAATGTAGTTTCAATGGGAATTTAGTGCCTACATAAATATATATATTCCATTATGTCTTTTTTTTTGGGAAAACGTCAATTACAATAGTTGGAATATGTAATTCTATATACAAAGTCTCCCAATATATAATTCATGAGAATGTTGTACATGCATGGAAAAATATTAAACGTGGCGCACAATTGTAGCAATGAAGAGCATTATGAAGGACATACGATGGCTACAATGGTCATGATAGTGCGCTGCAAATGATGTACATATGACATGCGAGAGAGTGTGCTTACATAGGCCAATGTAATACAAAAATTACCAAGGTTAAGTACCAAAGCGCAAGGGCAAAGGTGTGAGTTGGTCTTCTGATTGTGAT
This sequence comes from Pinus taeda, assembly GCA_000404065.3. NCBI lineage: Eukaryota > Viridiplantae > Streptophyta > Pinopsida > Pinales > Pinaceae > Pinus > Pinus taeda. The sequence goes on along the minus strand of APFE031646226.1, from coordinate 78,813 downwards.
AATGCCGAATGCGAAGCCAAATGCGAGAACAAGTGCATTGGAATATTAAACACATGTGAAATTGGAGCATTACAAGAAGCCTATTGGGTATTGTCATGCCCCAAGTCTACGGTAGTCTTCCAACCGTGCTAGGCAAGGTGCGGCACTACCGAACACTTTCTTTTTAACAATACTTATGTTCATGGACTACGCTTAACCATTTATTCCTACTTAGTTTGTGATTCTCAACCAAGTATTATTAATGTGCCTTTGTACCAATGAACACCCATACACATTCATTATCAACAACATTATACAAGAGAAATGCACAATAGTATAAAGGGAGGGGCAACTCCCTGCAATATGAGTCTGCGTGATATCAATATACTATATAATCTTCACTTTTACAATGCACAAGTTAAATCTTGGGAAACCCCAAATTTACACAGCCAATTTTTCACAACTTCGGCAAACTCGGTTGCTCAACTCGTCGGGACCTCCGCACGGTCGCCGCATGACTCACCAACCCTTCGTTCACCTCGTTGCACGATCGTGTTGTTTTCCCAAATTGGGTGCGCCTCCAATTCGCCACACATGGACGCTTCCAACCGAGACACACCTCCATCCACAATCTCAACACTCCAACAAGTCTTCGTGCACACTTACACGATGGGCGGATGCTCACCCGAGTCACCAAGACACCCACGCCAAGTATTTGCACAAATCAGGCGCCACACGTTCACCGTGCACCCCTCGCCCAACCACCAGGCGTACCTTCACCTGCACCTCTGCCCAACACCAAGTTCAACGCTTTCCTTTTGTGTGACTAGCCTAAGAATGGGTGCATGTGAACTGCGCCTTTCCTCCTTGAATCTGCGCACTTAGATCTGCGCTCAACTCCCTTTAGCAAAGATGTTCATGCGTTGGTTGATTCCCCAAATGCCTCCATCACATTTGCAATATATACATAAGTTGGGGCGAAGTCTGGCTACCTAGCCGACTTGCCCAACATACTTCGCACACCCCTACTTCATCATAAACGCACCGTTAGCTTCTCCAAGCAAGGGTAGGCTTCCATAAGTTAAAACATATGCCACCACGCATATAAACACATCCAGCTCCCTTCCCTTATGCGCGTTGTATCATCGTACAGTTAAGGAACTCGCATATCGTCGCATAACCACAGCTTGCACGTCCAACCACGCGCTCACCCACGGTCGCACTTCGGGCGGTCGTGCCAAGGACTGCAGGTCCTTACATCCTCCTCCACCTGAAGTCGTTGTCGTCCTCGACAACATACCATCCTAGTAACCATCCACCAAGATCATCCATGATGTCAACTCCTCCACATACTGCAAACGTCTCTGCAACATATGTAGAACCACGGCCTCCATCATGTCTTGCCTCGACAACCATCTGTCACCAACATCATCATACCAAGGTATACACCCATCGATATGCCATACATTGAAAATCATCTCAATCCATGATCATCGACCACCCTATCACAATCTCCACATGCTGCTCTCCATCATGGAAGGCTAGCCTCTCCATCTCAAGCTACATGCCCACTACAACATATCGTGTCGACCTCATCATGTGTCGTCCTCATGTGAACTGCTGCCATGATACTCCAACACAATGCTAACACATCTCTGTACATGCTATAGCCCCCATGTTTGAACTAGCTGGGTAGTTAATCCAACCATCATGCCCAAACCATGAGAATGAACATCCTCATGCCACCATCAGTCGTTTCTCTGAACATCCCGTCACATCATCAACTTGATCAAGAATCCATCCATATAAGTGTAATCCATGCTCAGGTCCATGAAGTAGTCCTCATCTCATCTGCAACATGCTGTCCATGATGTTTGGTGTCAATGTGCTACATAAAATCAGCCACACCTATCCCAACATCATCCATATGTGTGCCTCCTCAATATGAAGAGACCATCTCATTAATCTCCAACTCTCGGTGTGCCACATCCAGGTCCATGAAGCAACCTCCATCATATCTAGAATGTGTCATCCCTCAAGTCGGCCATAGAAACAAGTATACACCTGTCTCATCTATCCATCTACTGCCCATGATCATAGATCAATCAGATCCCATGTGTAAAAAGTGGTTGAGTCTCGGCTCAACCCATGCCCAAGTGTTGCCACCAAGGCATCATCATCATTGTAACTCCATCACTCCAAAGTGTCTCATATCGATCCTCCACATCAAGTCACTCTTTCAAGCCATTCCCATACATGTAATTGAAAGTATGCACCCCATCCTACATCAAAGTCTCTGACCTCAGCTCCTCAATGCATCAGATCCTCTAAGTCCACCATATATGAAGTCCCCAAAAGTCACAACAATCTCATGTCATCATGAGCTCCATAAGCCATCCCCAACCAACATCTCAGCAAGCATACAAGTCTCGGCCCAAAGGTCTCTGCAAGATGCCTCAGCTCTCCATGTAGTAGAAATGCCCCATAGTTTGCTCACAACTCCATCCAAGTCCATGGCCTTGTTGTACAAGAGTGCACAACCTCTCCATCGGCTCATAAGTAAAACATCTCCATGTCACATCAACAATTCCATCTGCACAACATCCCTGCTTTGGCACTCCTCATTGGATGCCCATAAGTGACACCTCTACAAGTGCTCCCACATAATGTCCTTGCATAAGACTGCCAAGCTCCATGTCTCCAACCTGATGTCCATGACTAAGTTGCCATGTAGTCCAACCACGTAGACCCATCACAACAATCGGTCATCCTCACCCAAGTCTACAATCTTCGGTCTAGTGAACTCGGTCACCCAACCATATCATCATCACATGAGTCTCTCCATCATAGCTTCTCCACCAAAGGTTTCACCAAGACTTGCTCTTGGTCTCAGCCATGAGAAGTCCACCCAAGAGTGTGCCCTTTAATCTGTCCATGAGTCATGTCAGGCACTTAGCCAATGTGACTAAAGTATGACCCATTGATCCGCAATGATCATCAAGTTCCACCCTTGTCATGGGCCTTTATACTTTCTACCATAAGGTCAAAAACAACCCCAACAAGTTCTGCAACAATCAACAATCCTTGCTTCTCCATACAAGGTCTCATCATAAACATCCATGGTAAGATGCTCCCTAACATCAACAAATTGACTTTGCCCGTCCCTGCATACGGTCCATCTACCAAATTCTCAAGTGAAACACAAGTATCAATAGTACTTACATCATCATCATGAGGTTCCTCCATGAGAGTACCCTCATCCATCCATGTCTGCAAACTGCACGATCCTGGTCCAACTTGATCAAGCTCAAGTTCATCCTCCATCATGGTCATGTCTGCAACATCTTCAACTATCACGGCTTCCTCTTCCTTGTCAGCACAATATGCAACTTCATCTTGCTCCATTGTCCATCCAAGTTGAAGAAGTTCGTCTTCAACATTCTTTTCCAAGACTGCAAGCTTCTCTTGAATCCGTGGATTCTCCCTTTTCATCCACTTCAACCTGTATAAGGTAAGAAAGAGCTTCCCTTCACATTCTTCCAAACCTGCCATCCCTTATCGCACGTCTTCCCCAGTTCGCACTTCGTTTGGTCCACAGATGCCCAAACTGTGTATACCTGCCCATAGGCAGTCCCACTTGCCAACCCCTAGCGAACACCCAAATCGTGTGAAACAGCACGTAGTACCGCCTGCCCAATTCTACGACCTTCGGTTCCAACCTTCACCATTCACCAAGTTCCCTGCAACCATGAACCAGCCCTTGTTCCACTTGTATGTGAAACTAGCTTCCTTCACCTGCAAGTACCTGCTTCCACTGTCACTTCTTCATCAACCCGGTCATCAACCTGCTCCGATACCAATTGTCAAGTTGTGTATCAGCTTCAATGCTTCAACACCTGAACCTGTTCACGAGCTCTGATACCACCTGCCACACCCCCAAGCCTACAGTAGTCTTCCAACCGTGCTAGGCGAGGTGTGGCACCACCGAACACTTTCTTTTTAATAATACTTATGTTCATGGACTACGCCTAACCACTTATTCCTACTTAGTTTTTGATTCTCAACCAAGTATTATTAATGTGTCTTTATACTAATGAACACCCATACACATTCATTATCAACAACATTATACAAGAGAAATGCACAACAGTATAAAGGGAGGGGCAACTCCCTGCAATATGAGTCTGCCCGATATCAATATATTATATAATCTTCACTTTTACAATGCACAAGTTAAATCTTGGGAAACCCCAAATATACACTTAGAAATTTTTTCACAACTTCGGGAAACTCGGTTGCCTAGCTCGTCGGCACCTTCGCATGGTCGCCACATGAATCACCAACCCTTCGTTCACCTCGTCACACGATCGTGTTGTTTGCCCAACTCAGGCGCGCCTCCAAGTCGCTACACATGGGCGGTTTCAACCGAGACACACCTCCGTCCACAATCTCAACACTCCAACAAGTCTTCATGCACACTTGCATGATGGGCGGGCGCTTACTCGAGTCGCCAAGACACCCACGCCAAGCCTTTGCACAAATCGGGCGCCACACGTTCACCGTGCACGCCTCGCCCAACCACCGGGCACACCTTCGCCCGCACCTCCACCCAACACTAATTTCAACGCTTTCCTTTTGTGTGACTAGCCCAAGAATGGGTGCATGTGAACTGTGCCTTTCCTCCATGAATCTGCGCACTTAGATCTGCACTCAACTCCCTTTAGCGAATATGTTCATGCGTTGGTTGATTCCCCAAATGCCTCCATCACATTTGCAATATATACATAAGTTGGGACGAAGTCTGGCTGCCCAGCCGATTTGCCCAACATACTTCACACACCCCTACTTCATCATAAACGCACCGTCGGCTTCTCCAAGCAAGGGTCGGCTTCCATAAGTTAAAACATATGCCACCACACATATAAACACGTCCAACTCCCTTCCTTTATGCGCATTGTATCATCGCACAGTTAAGGAACTTGCATATCGTCACATAACTGCAACTCGCACGCCCAACCACGTGCTCACCCACGGTCGCACTTCGGGCGGTCGTGCCAAGGGCCGCAGGTCCTTACAGGTATTGTGTTGAGAAATTGAGATAATATTGTAAAAACATGTTTAAAGGAGATGACATGCATAGGAATAATAAAATAATGGATGCATTGGGAAGTTATTCAACGAAGCATCAAACTACATATGATAAACAACTTGAAATGGGGTAAATGTAAGTCATCAAAGGGAAATGAATAACATACAATGAAGGAAGGAATAACATAGTTGATCAAATTTAATCATTGTGTCATGATTGGAATTACGAAGTAGGCATTGGTCATGTGGAACCATGAGTCATATTAGTAGCATCATGAATATTAAACTCCAAAGCAACCCAATTGTCTAAATTTTCTTTCTTTCAAAAAGATATTGATTATCTTGGTCATATTATTTTAGAGTAAGAAATTTTGGTATATTGGGAAAAGGTGAGGACCATAATGAATTGGCTAGTGCCAAAAAATGTTCATGAGGTGTGAAGCTTCATGGGGCTATTTGGATATTATCCATTGTTTATGGAATTATTGTCAATATTGAAAAAACCATCTCTGCCTTGAAGTGCAAGGGAATCAAGTATGAGTGGACTAAGGAATGTGACATTTAATTTGTCAAACATAATAGATTATTGGTTATTGTGTTGATCCTATTAGTAATTGATATGAATAAAAACTTTGTGGTATGCATGAATTCCTCAAAGAAACAAGTGGAAAATACACTAATGCAACATGGGATAAGTGATAACATATGCATATTGGAAGTTGAAGTTGAGGAGCTTTATGGCATGCATGGTTTAGGGTTGGTAACCATGATGCTAGCTCTAAATCTTTGGAGGAATTATCTTGTTGGGTGAAGCTCTATGCTAAAAAACAATCGTAAGAGCTTGAAGTGGCTCTTCACACAAAAGGATTTAAATTTTTGGCAAAGGTAGTTGAGGAAGTATTGTTTTGGAATTCTATACACCAAGAAAAAGGAGAATGTGGTGGCTAATGCCCTCAGTAGAAGGCCATGTATCTTATCCTTTGTGCCCTTAAAGGTCAATTTGAGCGAAAAAGTGTTGGGATTCATTATTTTAGATAGTTTGGCATTCAAAGGTTACTTTAACATTCAAAATGGGAAGTAGTTAGTTCCTAAGTTCAAAGGGTATGCCCTTGAAGTAGATGGATTGTCAATATTCCAAGTGAATGATTCTTGAGGGAGGAGATATTTAAAACACTATTCTCAAGGAATCCCATAAAACACTCTACTATGCACATCTTAGTGTGAAGATGTATGAGGACATGAAGAAGATTTTATTTTTGGTAGGCGTGAAGTGAAATGTGGTAAATTTTAAATATTATTGATGGCTGATGAGATTTGTAGAAATTCTCTACAAATATCGCTCTGATACCATGTAGAAAATCTGATGTAGGTTATCTCGATAATGCAATATAAATCAAAGCAGAATACTATAACCTACTTCTACTAACAATTTGCGGAAGCTTAAATATCAAGCTAAACAATATAACTAGAAGAAGAAGAAGCACAATACACATGAAAATACTTTGGGGAAAGCCTCAGCTAAAAACTCCACACTATTGTATTATCATATAGGTGGAAATACATAAGAACTATACAAAGCCTTAGATCTGACAGTTAGCCAGCTCTCAGTGAAATCCTCACAGATGCTCACAGGAAATCTTGGCTTCTCTCCAACCTTCCTCTCTGCCCTCCAAGCTCCTATTTCCTTGCATTGTTCCTAGTGAATGATCTTCTCTTACTAAGTAGAAAACCTTTCTACCAAGTGGATGATCAAGCCTACAAAACTACACAATATCCAAGGATGATTCCTTGATTGCATGCATGATTTTTCTTATAAAGAAAACACATGCAACTTATAGTACACTATCCTTGACTTTAATCTCAACTGGGTCTTTCTCAGAATAGACATGCATGAGTTACTGATGAGGGAATCTTCAGTTATCTAGAGTAGCACTAGTTGAGTGCATGCATGCATCAACTGATTGTTAATTCTCTACTTGTTCCTTAAATAGTTTGGAACTAATTTAACTCGACTTAAATTAGTAAAATGAGTTAACTAATTACAACTCAAATATAGCTCAATCTTATCTCCTTAATTTAAGGGATAACTCTTGCATGACTTCAGAAAGACTTCTAACTTAAGGGATAACTCCTGGAACCTCTGCATGTGGCTGCTCTGCATCAGTCTTGGGCTCCTCCTCCTTAGGAACCAAAAATTCCTCCATAGCCTGTATTTGGAGCTCCCTCTTAAGGGAAACTCGCATGGCCTTCTGTTCATCAAACTTGAGATCTCCGTGAACCACTGTCCTTCGATTGGTAGGCAAGTACACCCAATAGTTGTGAGGCATGTCAATGTACCCCACAAATATCCCTAACTCTTCTATTGGCTCAATCTTCTTCCGTGCATCCTTTGTCACATGGAAATATACCGATGAGCCAAAGATCCTGAAGTGAACCACATTTGGTCTCTTACCGAAGAAAGATTCCTTTGGTGTCTTCATCCCAAGTATGCGATGTGAGCTTCTATTCTGCAAATAGACTGCTATGTTACATGCCTTAGCCCACAAGTGAAGTGGCAGGCCTTGGTCATGTAGTGATTCAAATGGAAAATAGCATCAATCCATGGTATTCATCCACCCATGTTATTCATCCACCCATGGAATTTACCCATGGTATTGTAAGTGGCATCCACCCATGGTATTGTAAGTGACATCCATCCATGGTATTTGCCCATGGTATTGTGACATTCACCCATGGTATTCATTCATCCATGGTATTTTCCCATGGTATTGTGACATACACCCATGGTATTCATTCACCCATGGAATTGACCCGTGGCATTGTGACATCCACCCATGGTATTCATTTACCCAGGGAATTGACCCATGGTATTGTAATTGAGAAATATTATAAGTAACAATTCACTTTTTGTAAAAGGATAGATTGTCCACCACAATGTAGTCCTTGCATTTATTATCTGTTTTAATAAAAAAATTCTTTGTGGTTTTTTTTATTGGGCATTCTACTCTTTTTCTTCTGGAAATTTCAATTTTTCAAATCTTGGGGGCCTGCCCCCCAAGATCCATTTCAATCTTTTAGATTTTGAGGGCCTCCCCCCAAGATCCAGATCAGTGGTATCAGAGCAGGTTATGATGCCTTGGGAATATTTTAGTTTCAAATTTTTGTAGCAATATTCAACAAACTTCAAGCCAACCACCACAAAGCACTTTCTTGGGCCAAGCAGGAAGAATTTTTCTTTTTTCATTTTTTTGCAGAATTTTTTTTTAAGTGAAGGTTTGCAGATCAGATCTGAAAATTTTGGTACGATATTTACAAAAAAAAAAAATAACAGATCTGGATTCCTTGTGAAAAAATACCAAAATTCAAAAAAAAAAAATTGGACGAATTAGACTCTCGATGAGGGAGATATCGCTGATTTAAAATCAGCTATGTTGTAGATTTTTTTTTTTTCTGACGACAACTGGCGGATGGCGAATCTCTTATCATTTGAAGTTTTTTGTGCATAATTTCAAAAAAAAGATTGTAGATCTGAGATCCTCTGGAAAAATCACCCAATTAAAAAAAAAAAAATGGGTCGAATCAGAGTTCGGATGTGGGAGATATCGTTGATTTAAAATCAACTATTTTTTTTTAGAATTTTTCTAGTGGCGGAAAAATTGCAATGCGAATTTGAGATTCTAGACTGTCTAGATAAGGATTTCCAACACATGGGAAGATGAAAAATGGTCCTTATACTTCCAAAAACAAGTTATAATAAATATTCTGAGTTAATATATTGACTGATTTATGTCCATTTTAATTCTAGAGCAACATTCAGAGCGGGTTCCCGTTGGAGATGTGCCCTTCCAACCCACTTTAGTAGGCACCTGCTTCAAATTCATCAGTTTCAGCATAGCAACATTTGACTTGGGTTATTTGGATATGTGCCCTCCCACCCCAGGCTATGTAGGCACTTGCTACTTCATCAACAACCAACATCACGGTTATGGGTCAACCGCACAATATCCTTGTCATCGAAGTCCATTTGCTAGGCCGCATATTGTTAGTATCACAGTTGGTCACAAGCATCACAGGGTATCTCTATCCTTGGATCTTCATTTGTCATGGTTATGGGTCATCCACAAACCCACACTTCATGAAGTCCATTTGCTAGGCTGCGCACTTTCAGTATCACAACTGGTCACAAGCATTACAGGGTATCTCTATCCTCGGATCTTCGTTCATCTTGGTTATGGGTCATATACAAACCCACACTTCATCGAAGTCAGTTTGCTAGGCGACACACTTTCAGTATCACAGTTGGTCACAAGCATTATAGGGTATCTCTATCCTCAGATATTTGTTCATAATGGCTATGGGTCATCCACAAACCCACACTTCATCGAAGTCCATTTGCTAGGCCGCACATTATCAGTATCGTAGTTGGTCACAATCATTATGTGGTATCCCTATCCTCGGATCTTTGTTCATCATGGTTATGGGTTAACCACATAAAACCTTTCTCTTCAATGGCTCTTCATATTCAACAAAGCTTTGCAGGAGGGAACTTCACGCAATGGGGACCATTGCTTCTTAAGGAGGGAGAATGATCCAAATGGAAAATAGCATCAACCCATGGTATTCATCCACCCATGGAATTTACCCATGGTATTGCAAGTGGCATCCACCCATGGTATTTATCCACCTATGGTATTGTAAGTGATATCCACCCATGGTATTGTGACATCCACCCATGGTATTCATTCATCCATGGTATTTTCCCATGGTACTGTGACATCCTCCCCCCCAAGAACCGGATCATGCAACATTGCCCATGCTGCCCCTACAATAGTTCTGTTCTTCCTCTCGACCACCCCATTCTGTTGTGGGTTATGAGGTGTCGTCAACTCTCATTTAATTCCTTCCACTACACAGAAGTCCTTAAACTATTGAGAAACATATTCTCCACCGTTATCGCTTCTCAAGGCCTTGATCTTCTTCCCTGACTCTTTCTCGACCAAAGATTTGAACTCACAAAACTTTGTGAAGGTTTGGTCCTTCTTACGCATGAAATAAATCTACCATTTACGAGAATAGTCATCAATGAAAATCAAATAATACCTTTGCTTCACTGTGGATGCTGTCGAGAATGGTCCACACACATCAGTATGAACTCGCTCTAAGATAACCTCTGCTCGACTGTCTCAATCATGAAAGGAAGACTTGGAGTACTTTCCCAAGGTAAAACCTTTGCATGTGTCAACTTGCTCAAGTTTACCTTTGGGAAGTCCTGTAGATATCTGCTGCATTATCTTCAAAGCCCCATGATGAAAATGGCCTAAACACCTATGCCACAACTTGCCAATGTCTTAGCTTTGCATCAATTCTGCTCTCATACTCAATGTTGCACAATCATCTACCTCTAGTTTATAGAGATTATTCACCCAAATCCCTATCCTCTTGGTCTGACCCATGGCTGGCTATGTGTCTTAGGATGCCTTTCCTTTACTGAAGAAAACATTGTAGCCTTTGTCCTCCAACATCGCGACTGATACCAAGTTCTTCTTCAATCCAGACACATACTTCACATACGTTAAGGTGATAGGAGCTCTGTGCTCCCTCTGAAAAGCAACCATGCCCACTCTTGAAAAACTATATCTTCCATCGTCACCCATCTATATGCGCATCTTGAGGTCTTTCTCCTCCAAGGCACTGAATAAACTTTTATCACTGGTCATGTGGAATGAAGCTCCATTGTCAAGATACCAGACACAACCCATCATCGATGACACCATGCATGAAATGAGGGTAAAGTCCATTTCGAACTGAGAGGATAATGGCTCACCTTCCGATCCTTCAGATGATCCCTTCTTGGACTTCTTCAATGGGCATTTAGTCACATAATGTCCCATCTTGTGACAATTAAAGCATCTTACTTTAGACATGTCACCCTTCTTCCCTCCATGAGAAGAATTCGATTTGGAATGAGAAGCCTTCCCCTTCCCTTTCCTTGACTTACTTGCTAAGGCCATATTTTCTTCATCATCATCCTTGGATGAAGAACCATCTCGTGTGATCCTCCTGATCTCCTCTTGCATAAGATTCAACCACAGTCATTCCCATTATGGCAGTTTCTTCATTCCATTCACAGAGTCCTGGTAGCTATTCCAACTCTTTGGAAGGCCAAGGAGAGCGAGGCTCACCATATCGTCATCGGCAGTAGTTATTCCCATACTACCAAGCTCATCTTTGCATGTGGTGAGCTTGTTCAGATATGTGGAAATAGTATCGCCCTTCTCCATCTTGATTCTTTGAAGCTTATCCTTGAGCGCCAATTTCCTCTGGTCACTATTGTTCTGGTAGAGGTCCTTCAATGTCTTCCACAATGAAAATGGAGTATCCTTCCCATGGAGACTCGAGACAATATGGTTTTAAACTCCCTCAAGGATGATTTGTCTCGCCTTTGCCACACACTTCTTCCACTCAGCCAACTCTTGTGCATTAGTTGAAGCTGGCTTTGGGATTTCTTTATCAATGAATTTCTTCAAGCCATTATCTTCTAATACAACCTCCATTCTATCTTTCCATGCTATGTAATTCAAGCTACCTTCCAAGGCATACTCGAGTCTCAAGCCATAGAATGCCATTGGCCAACTTTGAAGTATGATATGAATTCGATTTGCACCTGCAACCCCGAACTTCAAATTTCAAACTCTCTTCTCAGTATACTGTTCACAACTCCGATACGATGTAGAAATTCTCTACAAATCTCACTCTGATACTATGTAGAATTTGATGTAGGTTAACTCGATAATGCAATATAAATCAAAGCATAATATTGTAACCTACTTCTACTATCAATTTGCGTAAGCTTAAAGATCGAGCTGAATAATATAACCAGAAGAAAAGAATCAATCACACAATACACATGAAAATACTTTGGGGAAATCCTCAGCTAAAAACCCCACACTATTATATTATCATACAGGTGGAAATACATAGGAATTATACAAAGCCTTAGCTCTCATAGCTAGCCAGATCTTAGTACAATCCTCGTAGATGCTCACAGGAAATCTTGGCTTCTCTCCAACCTTCCTCTCTACCCTCCAAGCTCCTATTTCCTTGCACTATTCCTAGTGGATGATCTTCTCTTACCAAGTGGAAAACCTTTCTACCAAGTGGATGATCAAGCCTCCAAAGTTGCACAATCTTCAAGGATGATTCCATGACTGCATGCATGAGTTTTCTTATAAAGAAAACACATGCAACTAATAGTACACTGTCCTTGAATTTAATCTCAACTGGTCTTTCTCAGAATAGACATGCACGAGTTTCTAATGAGGGAATCTCTAGTTAACTAGAGTAGCACTAGTTGAGTGCATGCATGCATCAACTGTCTGTTAACTCTCTATTAGTTCCCCAAACAGTTTGGAACTATTTTAACTGGACTTAACTCACTAAAATGAGTTAACTAATTACAACTCAAATATAACTCAATCCTATCTCCTTAATTTAAGGGATAACTCTTGCATGACTTCAGAAAGACTTCTAACTTGAATTTATCCAACTAATTAATTTGAAACAAATTAATTTATTATTTCCAAGTAGCTGTTAAGACTAAATTCGATTTTAATTCACAATTTAATTCAAGGACAAATTAAATTGGAATATTCTTGTTTCCATATGTCAACAAGATTGACTCCATCATAGAAAAATGTTTCACATTGGTAAATTTTGGATTTTACTGATACTCCATAAATCTTCATATCTTTGAATGTGCATGTTGGTAATTTATCAACCTAATGATGGTATAATTAAATGTATCCTTATTATTATTAAATTATTGTAATTATAGGAACATAATATTAAGTAATTAATTAAATATTAGATTATCTAAATGTAAGGCGATTAGTTCATGGTGCAAAGTGTTTAAATATTTAAATGATCATATCTTGATGATCCAAAGTTTGTTTTTAATAAAAATTATATAACAAGAAAAAGTTTATGGTTATCTCAAAACATAATTTTGAATTGAATAAAAAAGGTGAAAACCCCATACCCTTAACAAGGTAGAGGGAGTTGGGTATGTTACAATTATCTTGTACTCCCATCCCATTTACATAAAACTTACGTTGCTGACAAATCTGATTAATTTAACTAGAAGGAATTGTAGGTTTCGGATGTGGTAACCATTTTGGTTGAATAATAATGCATATTAGATTGTAGGGTTTGACAAGTTAATAATTGCTTGGTGGACTAGGTTAAGGTCTTATCTGCTACTTAGGAGGACATAGATACCATATATCAGATTTTGGCCATAAGTTTGAGATGAAGTTTCTTTAAGTATGGATTTAAGTGACACTCCATTTTGGCTTAGAAAGTTAAACTACATTATGACTTATTTTGAATTTATTTATATATTATCTATGGAACTCTATTAGAATAATAACATTTTATTATATGGACATGTGGACCTACCTATATTGTAAAGTTATGTATAAGTTATTGTTTGTGTTATTAATGATTGTTGTTATGTGATTTATATCTACCATCTAAAATTTAAATGGAAGAATGTGGCATGTGGATATGATTTTATATTATGTATTGCGATGGATCAATAGGTTTCATGAATATAATAAAGAAACTAGCTAGCTTACATGATTCATTAGCAAGTAACATGACAATAACATATAGATAGTTATATGGTTATGCATAATCTTGTATTTTGGTAAACTAACCTATAGTTTGAATGGGATAAGTGATAGTTAGATAAATTTGATGCTAAAGTGATGTAGATGCTGTGGACATTGAAAGAGAAATGGTATGTTAGGGAGAATTATTTTTTATTTAGTTATTGGTTTGAAACATTGTTATGATATTTGGGAATGTGTAATTTTACATGAAGCACAATTGTCCAATTGCTTATTTGATAACAAAGTTCTAAGATCAATAATAGTGACATAATGTAGTCTCTAATAAGGTGTTGACCCTAGTTATATTAGGAAGGTTGAAGGTATTTCCCACCAGTTATCCTTTGAAACTTGAGTTATGGGAATATTGTGTTAATCCACACTTCCTTATACATGTGATAATAGATTGTAAGTTTCATATTAGGGAAGTGTTGACGTTGTGATCAACACCCTCCAAAATTTTTCCTACACTTGAGTTTTGGATCCTATTGAGGATCTTGTGATCTTTCATTTCATGGACACTTCATGGGAAGATGATGTTTTTCTAAGTGTTTAATCCTTCTTCTTGGATTCTAAGTGTCAAATTCACTTGCTCACACATGCCTAATGAATTCACAAATGCACATCTTTTGATGCAAGCTTAGATAGGAAATATGCAACTCTTGAAAGTAAGGCTTGCATAATCACTATTGACAGTGACTGCACAATCCATAAGCACAATGCACTATGCAACCTATGTCGATGATCAATGTGCACTCTCCATTGATAGTCTCCCTCTCACTTTTGGTTGTATTTGCCTCATCATTCTAGTAAGTTTTCTCAATTGTTGTCCTTGCACACCTTTTCTTTCATAAGTGTCATTTTCATGTTCACGACTGTCATTTTTCCTTGATTTCACTCTAACAGGTGGTGTTTTCATGTTATCTTCACTTTGGCATGTGTCGCTTTTAATTTATTTAGCTTTTACAAGTGTCCTTTTCATGTTTCTTACTTTCACAAGTGTCACTTCTAATTATTTCAACTCATGTATGTGTTTCATCTTTGCCCATCACCAGAGGCCGTTCTAGTGCACTCTCATGTATTATATAGTCATCTATATAATGATAATGTGCCTTATGCACATTCCTACAACTTAGCATACTTTCTGATCACATTTGACACTTGTGTCGCAACTTGTGTTCTAAGTGTCATAATGGTACGGTTCAACTGTCGCAATTAGAAATAAGTGTCGCTTTGTTGTTGATTCAAGGTGTGATTTCTATTCATGAGTTTTGTGCATTCCCATGGCTTGTATTGATGGAATTCATGTATGTAATTGGTGTTTTGGACTTGTTCAAATGTCTTTTTCTCTTCTACTCTACGGGTCCCACACTCAATCATTTTGGATCCCTTCTTGGTCCTCCTACCTAATGAAAGTTATGAAAGCATTAAACCTCTTACTAGGTGATGAGAAATCCCTATTCATGAGCCTCATTGATCAAATATCTTCCTCCCAGACTTGTGCATTGAGTCTTCCTCAAGGTTAGCCCATATAATTGCTCATTAAGAACGTTCAAAGCATAATCACTAATCATTATTGCATGCACTGAATCACCACACTAACATTTAAGTATCTTTGCCTTGTATAGTGCATGGATAATTTCTAGTGGCCCTATTTAAAAGAAAAATGTGCAATACAAGGTCTCTTCCCTCTCACAATGTAGTAAGCAACTTCCTGGAAAACTGACTTAACCTTTGCTACTTGCCTTGACCAACTACACAATTTTCCTTCCTAGTGAGCCTTCCTTGGCACATGCCACATTTATAGTGGACAATCAACCAATACATAAGAAAACAACACTAGCATAAGAACGTGCCCTACTTCCCTACACGTGTTATTTATAGTGCCTAGTTCTTCCTCCTATATTGAATAGAACTCCTCAGTATGTCATGCCTTGTTTTGCTTGCATTCCTTGGTGTAGGACACATTTTTAGAGGATAGTCATCCACTCTAGAAGCAAACTACGCTAGAATAGGAGCCTAACCCTCAAGCCTAGAACATTTCATGGTTACAGTTCCTAGTCTTACTTTCTCTGCTGACTAGAACTCATCATTGCACCATGCCTTGTTATACTTTCCTTCCTATCACATGTCATATGTTTGGTGGACAATGCGGCCTATCTTAGATCACCGTTGAATAAAAATACACTCTTCCTAAAGTTTTCCTCTCAGTCATAGCACATGTCACAATTTTACTCTGCAATGCATCAACCCTTGTCCATTGGACTCCCTCACTGCAAATTCATAGAGACTTTCCCTTCCTCCCTAGCACATGTCGCATTTCTAGTGCATAGTGAGGCCTTCACACAATCATTATGAATTTCAACTGCATTATCACTTCATTTCTCTCCCTTGAGCCCTATGCACTGCACAGTTTCTGTCAGCAAGCTCATCACACTTTTTCACTATTTTGGACCTTGAAGAGCCCCTCCTCATAGCTCATGGTGCAATTCTAGTGATCAGTGGTGTCATCCCTAAGCCATTTCTAATCTTAATTGTGCCATCTTGAACATGCCCGTCCTTCTCAGTCCTTTCATATGCCCATCACAAACAACTTCTTCCATGAGAAATGTAGAGATAGGATAGATGATTTCAAGACTTAATTTTCCTTGTCATGAGTTATGTTCATTGGAAAGTGTACCCTCTCAGCATAACAAGGTGATGCTCAAGAAATATGCTAAGGAGAAGAAGCAAAGAGCCACTTGCGGAGAAGAATCACAAAGAAGAACCATCATGGAGACATGGAGAGATACTGGACCAAGAAAGAATGAAGAAATTTCATGATGAATCAAAAGATTCCAATACTGATCCAAGACCCTTTAGAAGGTGAATTAAGGAAAAAACAAATCTTTCACGAGGATTGAAGAAAAAAAGAAAAAAGAGTAGCTTGGCATTGCTACATTATCATGAATTTCTATGTCATCATTGCCAAGTCATGGCTTGTACAAGTGTCATAACATAGTCCAATGGTGTCTTTGTGTCATACCAGATGATGTGGAATGTAATTATGTATTATCAAAAGGAAAATGAAAAAAATGTAAATGTGTGGAAGTCCAAGAGTCAAATGTGGAATATGAAAGGCTACAAATGGACCAAAGAGTCTTATAGAAGTTCAAAGGTCATTTGGGAGCCCAAGAGTCATGAGGGAAGCTCAACAGTCATGGGGATATGAAAGGTCATTCCTCTTGTTATAAATACACCCTCATAACTCAATTAAGGGGATTTTGGATTCTTAGACTTTGGAGAGCTATCCTTGGCTTCTTCATCTTGGCATAGGAGAGAATATTATTATTTTAAGAAGTAAGAAGTGACTTAATGTTCCACTACTAGAGGTAGCGGCTCACCATTGTAACTATGTAATTGTATCTTTCACTTAATAATTGAAACTCATTGAACCAACACATTTTCATGCATTTATCATGAATATTGTAAGACTATTCTTTTGATGTTTGCAGTATATGTTATTTTCATATATAGTAAAGAAATTGAACTACTCCATTGGATTTGGTGCTTATCTTGTTGAACATGTGTTTTATTTTCTTCAATGATCATTGTGTCTATGTGAACTAATTCTCTATATAAATAGAAAATATTTCCTTACTCTCAAGTGCATATCCTAGGATAGTACTTTTAATTTCCTTCTAGAGACTCACTTTTGTCTCCCTTCTCGTGAAAGCCTAGTTTTACACAATGCAATTGGTGTTTCATAGTGTCAACTTACTTGTTCATTGCAAAGGTTATATGCATACTCTCTTATGTCATCCATTTAAACCAAGGAAAACCTTATAGTTATGATGGTCAGGTTGATACTCCGGATGGGGCTCCTACTCCAAACGGTGTGAGGTCTAATTGGGAATTTACATCAGGGCGACCCCTTGTATGTTGGTGGTAAATAACACTGTCAACATTCTGGCGTTAGAAGGAGGGCCATATGACAAGTTGTGCCCATTAATTATGTTTTGAACCTCTTATCTCAAATGGATCATTCCCAAATCATAATCCTAGGATGTTTTTCCAAGGAGCTTGATCTTCCCATCCCTATGGAAATTGTTCATAACTTGTCTCAATTTAAGTTTGATGGCGAGGGTGATTTAACTTTCCTTGAACATGTGTTTCAATCTGTTTTTTTATTTTATTTTATTTCTAATGGAATAAATTGTAAGGATGTCATGACTAGACTATTCACCCTCACATTTGAAGGTCGAACCAAGAAATGGTGTCATACATTACCCATTTCTTCTATCCATTCATTTGAGCAACTTTTTAAGGAGGTTTGCGAAGCCATTGACAAGTATGATTATCAAGATGTATGTGATAGAATTGATCAAATTAGAATGAATAAAGGTGAATCTTTAGAGGATTTCCTTAGTCCATTTCTTCACCTTTTTTTTGAGTTTCCTGAAGAATACTTTGACTATAATTTTATCAAAAAAAGGTTTTAGAGCTTGATTCTTCTCTTTATCAAATATTTTGGATCTGAACCCCCAGATGATTCCTCTCTTCCAACTTACGTTAATAATGAAACATCCCAAATATGTGAGGAGTAACCTACAATTCCTTATGTTCCTTTTCCTTCTCCTTTCTCAATACCAATTTGGGTGCCTCCTTGTGATGATGTTGAATTTGGGAAATATGGAAATCAAATTGTTGATCTATCTTCTCCATCTTTAGCTACTTCCCATGATTTAGATCCGACAGAGGAAATATTGGAGTGGTTCATGAAGCCTAAGGTGAAGATTAATCCCTTGATCTTTGAAGATGATATTAACACCCACAATTTCAATCTTGAATTTGACTTGATTGAAATTATGATTTCCTTAAGGGATACCCTGCAACCTCTACCATCCATCTTTCTTGATTCCTTGTTCCTTAGTCCGCTTGATCAACCTACTTCAACTCTTAATGATGTTCAACCTGTTGTTTCAAGTGATAATCAAGAACAAGGAAGTTATATTTCACATGTAGAGCAACAAAGTGTTTAATATATGTCCTATCTTTGTGCCCTCTTTCAAGATGACAATCTTGCCTTTCTGCCTGATCACCGATATTGTAACCTTGATAACATGTCAAATGATTATAACCCCTGCATTTCTGTTGAGACTTTGGAAAACCATCACCTTGACATCCATGTTTCCACTAATACATATAGTGATGAATGCCAAAGTAAATCAGATGATACATTTTCTTCCTTAGAGGATTTGGATATGCAAGGTATCGATCCGAAATCTATTTCTCATAGTTTACAATCTCCATTTATGGGTTGGGATACTCTTTCAATTCATAATGATCTTGAAATTCCTCTAATTCATACGTCTTCATATGAGAAAATTGAAGAGGTAAGTTGTTAGGATTTCGAATATTTGGTACACCTTATTGGAGAAAACAAAGCTCAATCTGAATGCCAAATTGGTATTTTTTTTTTTTACCATTATAGTGATGATGATGATATTGATCCATTTTGATCACAAGCTCAATTTGATTTAGTTACAACTGGTACTCCTCCTGATTCTTTCCATCCTTCCTCACCTCTAGCACATTATTGATTACACCCAGATATGTTTGATAAGTTTGTTATACCAACAGTTCCTCTAAATCCTTTAGATATTTATCCAACTGGTCATGATTGCAACCAGGTACAAGATGGTGTGATATTAAAATCAAAGGATGAAAAGATTGAATCTATTATTCATGATCCATTCAACTATAAATCTTTCATAAGTCAGGAGGAAGATGTTCCAACTCTAAATGATTAAGCGATTTTTCTGATTGATGAATCTAAATTCTCTATCCATCAAGAATCATATATGTTTAATACTCAATTTGGTCAAAGCAGTGGCATTAACAATGTTTTTATTAACACATATGATGATAGTGGTGTGTATCTACCTATTGATCTTTCTAAGCCCCCCAAATTCGACGATCCATTGTCAGAAAGTTCAAAGGTCTGTCAAGAAGTCGAGGCACTTCATCCCCTGTTGATGGTTGTGTCGGGTCATCAAAATCCTATTGGTATCTCCAAACTAAGTTGGATCCATATTTTCATGCATGAATCTTTCCTTAAAATCCATCCACTAAATGTGAGCTCATTCTTGAAGGACTTTCAACATTTCAAGTTAATCATCTTAACCCTCAAGATAGAGTTTATGATCAAATGAAATATTCTTGTTTGGTTATTTCTTCATCATGTGAATCCCTGACATCACACCTAGAGTTGAAGAGCATATCTTATATGAATATACACAATTTCAAAGCCTGTCATTTTGATTATCAAGATAAATTTTGTCTTTAGATGGAGGATTCCTCCCTGCCGAACTCTTTCGTGATCAATCATCTTCTTATCCCTTTTGTGTATATCACGAATTTAATCATATTCTTGGTACAATTTATCTCTTTGAGCGATAGAAAATGATTTAATCATTCAACAGACTAAAACCCTCATCTTGACACAAATATTGGGTTTAATTTGGCACATGTTTCCAATCTTTGGTCAACTTAGTATCCTAATTGGTTCCTGGAATTACGATGTCAGTATTTATTTTTAATGTCCTAAGCTTTCATATTTTGGTTTTGCATGTAATTGGATACAAAGGGAACCAATAGAGAACCGAGAACCTTATTTTTTAATCGACCAATCCGACCATAATACTAGAGATTCTCTTTGTGATTTGAATGTGTTAAACTAATTTATTTATTTATTTATTTATTATTATATTATTATTGTTATTATTATTATTATTATTATTATTATTATTATTATTATTATTATTATTTATTATTATTATATATTTTTTATTTATTTATTTATTTTATTTTATTTATTTATTTATTTTCCGCGAGGATTAGGGTTTTAAAATTGGTTGTTTTGAATATCAAGATCCAATTTTTGAATGGTTAGAGAAATATTACTTGGAAAAACCTTATGCTAATAATAAGCTTCAATGTTTTCTGATGTTTACTAAGACATACAACACAAAAGCAAGTATATTCACAACAAGCTTTTGAGGTTTGATTATTTGTTGTTCTAAGTGAATAGATAAAGTTGTGAAATGGTTAGAATTAGTTGTTATGGAATATGTTTCTGGAATTAGATGAGACATTTAATATTTTGTGCAAGCTATTAAAGTTCTTATCTTCTCTTTTGCAAATTATTTTATATTAGTTTTAATTACTCGTATCTTTTTGTTTGCAAATCGAGAGCTATAGTGGCTACATTGGAAATTTCATTACACTTAGCCCTGACCTATATAGTTGGTTAGATTACGAGTAGGTCTAGCTGCATTTTTAGTTTCCTTGTACACTCATCCTGCACTTGCTCTCCTTTAGTATTTCCTTTGTTTTCTTACTTTTATCTAGCATGTTGCTTTCTATTTCAATTCTCCTTTTGCTTTGTTCTATGATTTTTTTGTTTTGTTTTGTTTTTTTTCCATGTTTTTTTTAATAAGACCCTATATGAAAGAAGCTCTCAACCGACTCAAAATACACTATGGAAAAGATTGAAAAGGGAAATTTTGATGACAAACAATGCTTGGCTAATTTGTCATCCTCTTCTTTGTCTTGGTTTACATATCTTTAAAGTCAATGATGTCTAAATGGAAAATATAAGCTTTTCTAGATAGAAAGCCTTTGGCCAAAATATGAAGGCCGTAAATCTATTAGGATCTTCACTCCTGAATCAACCTTGGTGTTTTGACCGGTCGACTCAGCCCAGTAGAGAAGGGAAGGGGACAACTCTAAATGAGAATATTAATTTTATCTATATTTCAAATCCATTGAAAAAGGAACAACCTATATTGCAAATAAATAAGATGGGATCCCTCTTACAACTTCAAAATAAATAAGTGCCTTTTCACATTCTATTAGTAACTAAATATAGAGGTAAAGAAGATAAATGGTTCATGTGCAGATAGATGAACCAAGCGACTTCGTTGGGGTACTAAACAAGCCTACTGGTAGCAAAGTGGTGCTCTTGATTCCTTGAGGTGACTCCGTCGGGGTATTGAATAGGCTAGCTGGTAGCAGAGAAAAATTAGGGAATGTGATTAACTATGACTATCAAAATATCGGTATGCATACCACCCTTCTCCCCTATTGAAACAATTAAGGTATGACTAGTCTTGTAAATGTGTTTGAAGCTGAGAAAGGAAAATAAGAAACTATATCTTTAATCAGGACAAGTGCCAAAGTCGGGACAATCCACGCAATGAGTCAATACTTCCTTAAAGGCTAAGACTTTGTGCTTAAAGGAAGACCTAAATAGAGAAGTTGGATTTCTTCCAGTGTGTCACCAAGTGTTGATGCTATGATCAACACCATAAATTTTTTTTCCTACATTGAAATTTTGAAGCCTACTGAGGATATTCGATCTATTGTTTAGTGTCCACTTCATGGGTAGATGAGGTTTTTATAATTGTTTAAACATTCTTCTCAGATTCTAACTGTTAAAGTCACTTTCTCACACATGCTCAATGAATTCATAAATTCAAATATTTCGATGCAAGCTTAGATATGCATTGTGCAAGTCTTTAAAGTGTTGACGCTACTATAACAACCTCCAAAATTTCACTACATGCAAATTTTGGAGCCTACCTAAATTCCACATCAAGTGTTGCCTTGGTCGTCAAGTGTCATCTCAGGTCATTCTATATGTTTAAATTGTTCTTGATCATTCTTAAGTGTCATCATATTGTTTAGAACATCTATAGTTCATTTCATGGTCATAACATCTTTGTTTGTTGTAAAACAATACTTTTGGTCGCAGTCACACATACTTTGTTCATTGTTCTTTGGGAGTGTTTGTAAACTAGCGTTTTGATGTCAATTTATCATTTTTCAGGATCATCTAAGTTTTATTGATGATTTGGTATAAATTTCACTTGATTTAATCTCTAAACTCATCGTGTTCACCCCTTGTTCCATCTTTCAGACTCAAACAAATTTTGGTTGCAAAGTGAACCCATTAAGGCTAGAAGTGCAAAAGCACATCCTTAAACCTTGAGAGGGAATCCTTTGTCATTCATAACTGCACCTTTTACCCTCCAATATTGCATGGCACACTCCTAAGCATATTTCCCCTTCCTTCTTTCGAACTACACCCTAAATATTCAAGTCTTCCTTGAGCATACTCCTTTGATTCGAAGAAATGTACCCTTCTTGAGCGCATGAGCGCACTTTGAAGCCCCAAATCCTAACCCATTCAGCCTTTATGAATGCACCTTGTGCCCTCCTTTCTCTCTTGAGTGCATAAGCGCACCCCGAAGACTAGAAGCCTCATCCCTTCAGCCTTCGTCATTTTCCCCTATGCCCTTTTTGTGTCTTTTGTGCGCACAACACAATTGGGAAGCCTGGATGCCCTCCCTCCATCCTTTAGACCTATGCCCCATGCCCTCCCTTGAGTTTTCTTTCTCCTATTGAGTGCATCCCAAAGACCTGAAGCTTCATCTCTTTAGCCCTTTAGCCTTTCGAAGTGCACCCTTGCACCCTTGCACCCGTAAGTTCTCCTTGTTCCCCCCAAGCACATTGTTAAGGCATGAATAGGAAATCTACATGAAACATGTTAGAATAAGATAATTTTCAAGATGATGTTTGCTTGCCATGATTGATTACAGTTACATGTGTTACAAGAACATCATGGCAAGGATTCATGAAGAATATTTAGCAAAGAGGGTAGTCAAGAAGCATTTCAGAACAAAGAACACAATGAAATCTTGATGAAAGAAGCAGTCCAAAGGAATCCATGTGGTCAAAGACCCTTTGGAGGATGAATATATCAACAAAATGAAAGTTGCATGCAATATCGAAGACATAAGTGGCATCCTTGTCACCTATCAAATAAATTCCACATTGTTATGCGGGATTTATGATTGCAGACAAAAATATCTCCCCTAGGATTGGTGGCTAACCTAGAACAACAAAATGAAAAAGGACTCAATGTTTTCCTTAAAGTAAGTAGATGAGGGGAAGAAACCTACTTGGAATATGTCGTATGTTTCTCTCCTTATTTAGCTTGAATGCTCCAATGCTAGCTCCAGCTACCAAAATTAGAACTTGCACAACTGGACAACAGAAGCCAAGAAAATACAATATCTATGTAGCATCATCTATCTAATTCATTCAACAGATCAATATGGTATTGAAATATATGAAATAATTACATCACATATATGAAAATGAAGAAATCTTTGTATTGATATAAATGGAGTGAGATACAACCATAAATAGGTGCCGATCTTGTAGAAGAGCTCCGTCAAGTTGTTGACTTGTCCTTCCTTTGTCACAAAATGTACCTCCAATCACCCTAAATGCATGAAAAGATAACTCTCACAACAAAAGCATAAGGGTAGAATCACTCTCCAAAAGCCAATCCCTTGTATATGGAAGGTTCTAAATATATAGAGGAGTGAGGTAAGTTAGGAGTTATTATCCTTTTACCAATCTCGGGATTGAGATCCACTCTTGATGGGAGGATGAGATCTAAGGATAAGGGATGGAAACTCCAAGGTATGATATGATAGGATTCGAGTTTCTTATATGAGGTAAATGGTTACAATAGATCCTGGAAGCTTCTAGAAATGGAGACTTAGGGATTCTCTCTATTTTTTCCTGAATTTATAGAACCAACATAGGGGCAAGGAGAAAAATCTGTAGGTGACCAACACAGGCCATAGTGGAGAAACTTGTAGGTGAACTCTATCCAACAAGAGGCCAGGGTGCATTGGTCCTAAAACTAGCCTGATGATGCAGTTCATGCAAAAACTGTGGGGAATGAGAGAGTCATGCATAGGGATTTGTGCAATGATGATGTAAAGGGGGAATGGGATGTGAATGATCCCATTAGGAGGTTGACCGCATATGAGACAAAATATCCTATAACACATGTCATCAATCACCATGATTCCAATTCATTGATGTTGGTGACTTATCATCTCCTCATCACATGGTGATGTGGAAATTATGATGTAATCATGAAATCATTGTAAATACAAAGAAGTAGAAGTCCAAGAGTCATGTATGGATGAAAGAGCCATGTATATAAGCCCAAAAGACATGTAATTCCAAGAGTCATATGTAATTACAAAAGACATTTGGAAGTCCAATAGTTATAGAAGTCGAAAAATAATTAGAAGTTGGAAAGTCAAGAGTCATGAGGATATGAAAGGTCATGCCTCAAGTTATAAAAGGATCCCCATTACTTAAGAAAATGATTATTAACCTTGGCTTCTCCCACAAGGCATTACAGAGATAGAGATAATACTTTTGGGGAGCAAGTGGCGGCTCTAACGCTCCACTACTGGAGCTAGTGATGTTGATTGTACTTATGTATCTTGGAAATTTTTCTTAATACTCAAAGCCATTTGGCCAACACATTTTCATCCATGGATTGTGGATGTTTTAAGACTACTATTATAATGTTTATGGTTCATGTTTCCTTTCACATGTACTGAAGTAATTGAACTATTTTGGTGACTTTGGTGCTAAAATTGTTGGAAATTTGTTGTAATGATTTAACAACCATTGCATCTATGTGAACTATTTTGCTTGATGTTTAATGATTCTTTCTTGTTTATGTGTGTGTCTCTCCATTAGATTAGTAATATTACTTATCTTTTAGAGACTCACTTTCTCTCCCTTGTAGTGAAAGAACCTTGATACATCTACAACTTGGCATTCACAAGGCACATTCTCTTTCTCATTCAAAATCACATGTGCGATTCTCTCTCATGCTAATTGCTTAAGCCAAGGAAAACCTTTAAGTAAACGACCGTTGGGCCGTATTTCTGGATGGAACTCCTACACAAAACGACATGTCTAATTGGGAACTCATATTAGGGAGATTCCATGTATGTTGGTGGTAATCCAACATCATAAACATTTTGGTGCTAGGATGGAAAACCATTTTTTATAGTTGATAACTATTCACATCCCAATCATTCAGTTTCTAGACAAGGTGGTAATATCCTGAGAATTATCACAACTCATATTCCTGAGGTAGGAAGTTCTTCCTAGCCTAGTCTAGAGTTGTCTTACAAAGTTACCTACCAACAAGTAAGGGCGATTCAACCTATCACCCTTCAGTTTGCAAAAGCTATCAATTTAATCCTTGTTTCTCATAATATTCCTCATCATCCTAAGAAGAAAGAAACAACTTGCATAGGTGTGTTTTTGGCATCGTTGGAAGATTTTGTTTTTGCCACTCTTGAGAAGTTAGAAGTGCCTTCAAAATAAATAGTTTAACGAGAGCCACTTCCACCCATTCATGAATAGTACGGGGAAGATATTGTTCTTTTTGATGAATAATAGTTGAGAGTTAATTTTAAGTTTAACGATGGTTTAAATGGTGAAGGAGAAGGCTTTCCATATTTTGAGAATTAGGAGGAGAAAAGAGACAAAGACATAGATGATCAAGACTTGGATTGAATAGCCCAAGGGTCAATTTGTCTTCCGGATAACCTTCGTAGAATGCCTAGACATATGGAGAAGTTGTTATCAAAGTTCGATCATGACAAGAAGACTGAGGAAAAAGATCATATCGATGATTTCTACATGATTCTATGAATGTTATAGGTATGGTACAATGATTTGTTTGTAGGATTTTTCCTTTTACATTAGAAGGTAGAGCAATAACATGGTACCATATTGTGCCTCTTAATTCAATCCATAGTTGGAGGGAGTTTAAGAAATTATTTTTGGAGAAATTCGTCGTTGACAAGACTCTCACCATGTTTAAAAGAGCTCAAAAATATTAATATGGGGGAAATGAGAAAGTAAAAGACTTCATCAAAGCTTCAACCACATATTGAATAATTTTTCCCCAGATATGCAACCTCATGATTCTATCACTATAGATTATTATACAACTTCCTTGTCGACAAACATTTCCTCTTTTGTTAAATGAGTTGCAAAGGAGACATTGGATCTAAAATTTGTAGAAGAAACCGTCACAGAGAAAGAATTGTGTTCCACTGGAGTTATTACAGATGATGATGAATCTTAATACTCCAAGGAGAGTGGAAAGAAGTCTCAAACTTCTTCAAGTAAGGCTAAAGAAAAGGGTTCTGTAGATATTGAAAGCTTGACCAAATATTTAAAACCACTCATCAATGAAGAATCAAAATTCAAGAGAAGGCCGAGAGAGACCCGTACCAATAGAAAGACTCCCAAGTCTTTCCCATTCGGAAGGAATAATAAAAACAATAATCTGCTAACTAAATTTGCCTAAAGTTTAAATGTTGTGTTGAATATTGAAAGTATAAGCATGGATGACTATTGTTCTTTCCATCAGGAATGGAATTCAGAGAAAACATGCTCACAGTGGAACCACAACATGAATGCTCTGGCCGCATAGATTGTTGATATTTTACTAGCAGATGAGAAGTCCAAATAGACAAAAGAAACACATGAACCTACAACGGCTGAGGAAGGTTTACTTATTAGACATGCAGTTAACACTTTTGATTTCATTTTCAATCATGACAAAAAGTGTTGAAGCACCACTGAAAAGTGAAGCCCCTCCTCAAAAACAATCTGGTCATTATAATTTGAGGAGCAGAGGGCCCATTTCTAAATAGGAAGTGATGAGACAAGAGTTAAAGAAGAAATTGTTAAGAAGACTCACTCCACCAACTAATCCTGCTTAGAATTCACAAAATAAGTCTAGAAATGCTACTAATTATAGGGACACTTCCACTAGCATCAAATTAAAGTCTATCACTCTAGAAGTTTCTAACAAATATGCACCTCTAGACACTTCAATATTGCTTGCTAAAAGTGAAGCTATTGATTGTAACATAGTTGAAGATTTGAAGAGAGTTCGTGATAATATTTCCCTCTTTGAGCTCACAAATATGGTAGGCCAACATGAATTGCTAGTCCAAGCCTTATCATGGCTTCATTAGGTGACAAAGATTCTACTTCTCAAAAGGTGTCTGGTAAGTCTATTGGGACTCTCGAATTTATGGTTAATGTTGTAACGTTATATGTTTACAATATTTGCCCCCCATTTTTGTTCACTTTTGAAATCTTTAATTACAATTTCCATAATTGTTTAGTCAATTCGGGTGCATTGATTAATGTAATGCCATTATCTGTTGCTAAGAAAATTAACACCCAATGGGATAAAACCGATGCACAAATCATTCATCTAGATAGATCCCTTGTCCAAGCTATTGGTGAACTCAAGAATGTTATTATCCATTTTTCATCTAATCATCGGGTACACCAATGTATAAACAATGTAATTGTGGACATCCCTGAATCTTATGGTGTATTATTGAGTTGAGACTAGTCTAGTAAATTACAAGGGTATTTTGTGACAAATTGGTCACAGTTATGGCTCCCATATGAGGGAAAAAATAACCAAATTTGGGTGGAAAGTGAACCATACATGTAATATACTATAACACCACTTGAGGGTCTTAATGAGCCTTTTGTGTTTGTAGACCTTATCTTTGGAAATTATTTCCTGGAAATTGATCATAGGTGTTATCAAGCACAGCTAGCACCCGTCCCACCCGACATAAAGTTGAAGCTCCTTCGTTGTACTCCAACTAGTGCTAATGAAACCTATAATATAGATGTACATAATAGGAATAGTAATATAGGAGCAAGTTTAGTAGATAATAATATATGGACTATGTACTTCGATGGTTCTAAGACACAATATGGCTTTGGAGCTGGTTGCATACTTATAGACCTACACAATAAGAAGTACATCCTATCATGTTCTTTGGAGTTTGAGTGTATAAATAATACTATAAAATACAAAGCACTTGTTCTTTCATGAAACAAAGCCATCAACTTGAAGGTAGATTTTCTCAAGGTAAGTGGTTACTCGACAAGTACAAAACACTATCCACTGTGTTTCACCAAATCTTAAAAACTACCAACATGAGATATGATGATTGATTACTTATTTTAAAGCTTTTAATATTACTTTTGTTCCTAAACTTAGAAATGTTGCAGCAAATACATTAGCTAATGCATTCGTGAGAATGTTGCCTTTGAAAAATGGTTTTTCTATAAAGATTATATATAAACTATTTGTGCCTGATAAAATCGCCAATTTTTGTGTTTTCAATGATGACCAATAGATACTGCATTTTATGGCTAATCCAATTTTATTTAAAGAGGCTTCCATTGAAGAGGATGCACATGACAAGGATTTGCAGGAGGTATCTAATGCAATGAAAGGAAACACTATGCCTAAAGGTGTAGTGTCCCTAGAAAAATTATACAACTTGTAAAACCAGTTCAGAGGACCAATTAACACTAAGACTCAGAGCTCAAAGTTGTCATCTAAACAAGTCAACTTGGGAATCCAAGGCGATCCAAAATATGTAAACATTGGTACATGTTGTTCTCCACAAGAATTAAAAGCATCTATTCACCTGTTCATATAGTACCAAGATGTGTTTGCATGGACATCTGACAATTTGAAGACATAAAATACTCATATCATCCAATATGTCATTCCTATTAAATAAGGGGTGAAACCTTTTTAGCAAAAGCTAAGTTCATCCAACACTAGAACCCCTGATTCAAAAGGAATTGAGAAAGTTGTTGGATGCTCAGATCATTTTCAAGATTAGAAATTCTCCTTGGGTTTCGAATTTGGTCCCTGCCATAAAGAAGTCTGGTGAGATAAGGTTATGTGTCAACTTTCAAGTCATAACTGGGCATCAAACAAAGATAATTACATGGTGCCATCCATGGAAAAGATCCTCCAAACAATATCTGGGTCTGAGATGTTATCGCTACTAGATGGTTTTTTGGTTATAATCAAGTGCTACTTGAAGGACCAAATCGCCTTAAAACCACCTTCAGGACCAAGTGGGGAACATTCGCCGTATGCCATTTGGGCTTATCCATGTTGGTGCCACATTTCAAAGAGTGATGGACATCGCTTTTCATGGCTTGATTGGCCAACGTGTAGTTTTTTATTTGGATGATGTTACTGTGTTTTCTAAAATAAGACTAGATCATGTATGTCATCTAAACCAAATATTTGAGTGGTGTTGCAAATATGGGATTTATCTCAATCCCAATAAAAGCATCTTTGGTGTGTCAGAAGGAAACCTCTTAAGACGCATCATTACAAAGACTAGAATTAAATTTGATCCCAAAAGGGTCAAATCTATTACTCATATCATGTTCCCAGTAAATAAGAAGGCTATGCAATCTTTCTTAGGGAAGATTAACTTCCTTCGAAAGTTCATCTTTGATTATGCTCACATAGTTAAACCATTACATGAGATGATTAAGAAAGTGCAACTTATAAATGTGATGAAAAATAAAAGGATGATTTCACTCAAATTAAGCAAGCTATCACTAGTGCATCTGCATTATTTAGTCCCGAATATGGTAAATATTTCCTGCTTTTCACTTTTTCTTCGGATTCATATATTGCAGCTGTAATGACTCAGGGGGATGCTAAAGTAAAATAACAACCTATCTATTTCATGAGTGCTGGCTTACAGGGGTCAGAACTAAATTATCCTGCCACTGATAAACATGTGTATGTTGTGTATAAGGAAGTAAAATATTTCAAGCATAATCTTCTTAAAGCTCACATAATCATATATGTGCCTCATCCAGTAGTCAAAACACTTTTTGTGAAACAAGAGTTGGGTAAGAAGAGGGAAAATTGGATGACCTATTTTCAAGAGTATGATATGGAGTTTAAGCAAGTTCATACCATTAAGGGTCATGGCCTTTGTTAATTAGTAGCTGAAGCGAGATATGATCCCATGTAAGATCTTTCAGGTTGGGAGCAGGAAATAGAGATATATAATGTTGAACAAGTTCCCTATACAAGCACAACAACACCATGGTATTCATACATATGGAATTTATTAGAGCACAACACTTGCCCACACATTTATTGAATAAACAAAAGAGGGAAATCCACCTTAAAGCTTTATCTTATCAAATTATTCATTGAGTGATTTTCATAAAGCACCACAACCATATCTTGCTCGGATGCCTTGAACCACAAGACATAGAGAAAGCACTAAAATATCTACATGACAGAGTGACAGGCAGTCACTATGCGGGCAACAAAACCATGCATAAAGTAATGAGGGATCATTATTATTTTCCCACCTTATTCAATGACACTGACACTTATACTCACAAGTACCCAACCTGTCAGAGATGCGTTGGTCGAGATCAAAAGTTAGTCGCCCCACTACTACTAATAATAGTTGAGGAACCTTACCAACAGTGGGGACTATATGTTATTGGAGAATTTTCCCCACATTCATCAAAGCAACATTGATACATTTTAACAGCAACATATTATTTTACTCGATGGGCATAAGAAGTTCATTTAAGACAAGCTAATGACCAAGAATTCATCCACATCTTGAAACAAAACATTATAACTAGTTTTGGATTTGAAACATATCTTATCTTTGATAATGCGACTTATTTTTCTGAATTGAAATTTTATGAATTCGCATTAGATAATGGGAATGTATTAAAGTATGCATATAAATATTACCCACATGAACATGGTTTAATTGAATCAACATACAAAAATCTCATTCACATAATCAAGAAAACCATTTTCTCTGAGCAAAGAAATTGGCACAATGCTTTGAAAAATGCTTTATGGGTTGACCATGTAACTCCTAAGCCTTCCCTCAAAACCTTACCATACTTTCTAGTCTACGACAAAGAAGTTATCCTACCTCTGAACTTGTGTCTCCAAACCTTGAAAATTTCCCAAGTTTCCCAAGGTAAACATTGCCTTCTGGTTCAAAGCATGATATATAATTTACTTAAACTTGAGGAAGAAAGGATCAAAGCCAAAGAAATATTTGTCATCCATCAAAACCTTATAAGCGCTCGTTCGATAAGAAATCTGCAGGGACAAAGAGTTTTGATGTGGGTGACTTAGCATTAAAGTGGGACAAGTCACACAAATAGAAAGGAAAACACACGAAGTCCCAACCTCCGTGGATTGGCCCTTTTACCATCGAAGAAAATCTTTGTCATAATACTTTCAAGCTGAAATCCTTAGACGAGAGGATTGACCCTCTTCTCGTAAATGGCTGAGATTTGAAGTGTTATTTCCAATAATAAATCTAGTTGTGTTTCCTATACATTCTTTTATTTTGTCTCTTTTCTTTATGGTTTGTATCAGTCTTATGTGTGTTGGGTCAAATAATGTCATGTCTTGTTTTGTGTATTGGTCATTGCACATAAATAAGACCCTGTATAAAAGAAATTCATGGCTCAAAAAGGCTTTGTGGTGTAATGAAGAGGAGATGTGACAGCCACAATTCTTGACTATCTATTATTCTTCTTCTTTGTTTAGGAAGATCCCATAGCTTGAGATAATTTTGGACTAAAACTGTGATACATCTGAAAGGAAAAAATTGAGGGAACCTATTAGATTTTCATCTATTTGAGTATCCAAACTCCTCAACTTGGTGTGAAATCTATTTGGTGTGTTACATGCTTATCCAATCTAGTAGAGAAAGGATAAGGGGGAAATCTAAAGGTTAGAGGTTTTATAAATACTTCTATGAAGGGGAAACCTCCTCTACTCTCAATATGTTAAGATCCCTCTTTCGCTTGTTGAAAATAATAAGTTTCGAAGCAAAGTCCTATTAAATAAATGAATAAAGGGTGAAGCAAGCGACTTAGTTGGGGTATTGTCATTTGTGCTCCTAAAAAACATCAGAGATGAAACTCATACTCTGAATATCATAAATGCATTGCGAATATTACCCTTTCCTGGATTGAAACAATTGCAATATGGCATATCTTTTATATATTAAATCAAGTGAAGTGAAGTAAGGTGCTATGTATATAATCGGGTCGAAAGGGGAAGTAAAGATGATCTAATTTTTGAATCAATACTTCCTGAAGGATTGTCCCTTTAACTAAAAATTTATTCCTAAGTAGAGAAGTTGAACTTCGCCCACTGTGTCACCAAGTGTTATCATTGCTACAACACCATCCAAAATTTCACTACATTCAAATTTTGGAGCCTACTTAACTGCCACATCAAGTTTCGCCTTGGTCATCAAGTATCATAGTAGGTCATTCTATATGTTTCAAGTGTTCTTGATAATTATTAAGTGTCGTCACATTATTTAGAACATCTTTAGTGCATTTAATGGTCATAACATATTTTTTATTGTGAAACGACACTTTTGGTCGTAATCACGCACACTTTGTTCATTGTACTTAGGAAGTGTTTGTAAACTAGAATTTTGATGTCTATTTATAATTGTTCAAGCCCGTATAATTTATTGATGTTTTGGTATGAGTTTCACTTGATTTCATATCTAAACTCATTGTGTTCACCCCTTGTTCCATCTTTCAGAATTAGACAAATTTTGGTTGCAAAGTGAACCCATTAAGGCTAGGAGTGCAAAAGTGCACCCTTAAACCTTGAGTGGGAATCCTTCATCATTTGGAAGTGTGCCCTGCACCCTCCAAGAGTTCATGGTGTACTCATAAGCGTATTTCCCCTTCCTTGTTCTAAACTGTGGCCTAAAGATTCAAGTCTTCCTTGAGTGCACTGCTTTGACTCAAAAAATGTTCCCTTCTTAAGCAGATGAGCACACTCTAAAGCTCTGAATCCTAAATCCTTCAACCTTCATCAATACACCCTGTGTTGGGTCGTTAATATATCATTATTATTATTATTAGTTTTTAACACCTATTTCATCCATTTCTACTCTTCTTTATCATGTCATTTATCATGATTTATCATATAATTCCATTTTATAATTATTTATGCTCTTATGGATAAATATTATTTATTCTCCTTTATTTTTAATAAATTGATGATTATGCATGATTTTACCAATGATGGTTTATTAATAAATTGGTTGTAACATTGCTCACCATTTTTAGCCTCCAAGATATTTTCCAGATTGAAGATTTGATCTCCAACTCATCATTAAATGTGCCAACTCAGAAATTCGCTGGAATAAGAAGTGATAATTTTGCATTGGACGTTTTGGGAAAGTGGAGAAGAACTTGGAAAATCCGAAACATTGGTTTTGTCCAGAACATACCAAATTAGTTTTTTAATGAGTAGTTTTCCCAAATTCGGTCTGTACTAAGCGAAATAGAAGGTTATATGAAGATGTTTTTCTCAGATTCTCTGTTGTGGCCATTTTCCAAAATGTCTCAACTACAATGCCAAATTCGACCTGTTCTCGTTGAATGATTGATGAAGAGATATTTCAGATAGGATCTTGTTTATCAATTTGTTGTGAGAAATCCAATTTTGTAATGAAAATCATATTGTAATCATCTCTGTCGTAACTGCTCTCTACTCTCTCTGTATTTAAATGAAAACAGAGATCAGAGAAGGGGATTTAGGATTCATGATTCATGATGGATGATTAGAGAGAGAATTAGATGGATCATTAGATTAGAGATAGATAGGATAGGATAGGAGGAATGCGAGAATTACTATTTAAATTGTAACTTTGATCATCGAATCTCGCTGTTGAAGCAGAGCACAAACTTGTTGTAACGATTATGCAATGATGAATATATAAAAACAGTTGTGGTTCCTTCACACCTCTTGAAGTAATATGGCGATATTCACCGGCGGCTAAGGGCCCGACCTTGGTGGATCCACTCGCTATTTGTACCATTACTTTACAATTCTAGTTGTGTGAAAGTTTGATTTACTTTTCATTTCTTTGAATTGCATTGCTTTACAATTTCCTGTTTCTTTACAAATTTTCCCTGAAATCGTCTTATGGCATAAAATTGTAATTGAATCGCGCTGCCATTTTCTTCCATCACAACAAGATTATTACCCTTTGGAACTTAAATTATTATGCTGTTCATTCTAGTTATAAAGCATCGTTGTTCACTTCGGACTCTGTCGTTCATTACAGATTGCTGTTCATTTAGTTTTGCTGTTCATTTCCATTAATTTAGCTTTGTGGTTCATTTCCATTTAGCATTGTTGTTCATCTTCAATAATTTAGTATTACTGTTCCTTTCCATTAATATTTCATTTTGGTAAGATGATTTTTGTTGTTCAATTCATTTCCACTAAAGTTAAGCTTTGTTGTTCAGTTTTTCAATAGACTTAGTCGTTGTTCTTTTCTGCAAGGATTTGATTTCATCTTTTAATTGATATTGTAACAAGTTTGTTTTAGTAAGCATTTCCAATTGAATTTCCATTCCAGTAATTTTATTTAGTGTGGATTGAACTGTAAAGAACATTGACTATAGCTGTCTAACTTCTCAGATTGGAGATCT
Source organism: Pinus taeda (assembly GCA_000404065.3). Lineage (NCBI taxonomy): Eukaryota > Viridiplantae > Streptophyta > Pinopsida > Pinales > Pinaceae > Pinus > Pinus taeda. Next base: position 43,795 of record APFE031646226.1, on the reverse strand, counting down.
TGCTTATGATTGATTTTCATTTGCATCAGTTTAAAGGGGAGAGAGTTTTCATTATTGAGTCCTCGACTGATGATTGTTTGAGTGAATGATTTAGTTCAAAACATTTCAGTTTCTTGTTGTTCCAATTAGATTTTGTTTCTAGAATTCATTTATCTTTACATTTTAAAGCACTATATTGCAAAACATTACTCTTGAGCAAGTGACCACCTCAGACTGAGTACACTCTTGAGATAAAAAATCGTCCCTGGGTTGACAATTAATGTGAAGATAATTAGGAGTTAAAAACATACCTTTTATTGCTCAACACCCTGCACACTCCTTTATCTCTTGAGTGCATGAGAACAACCCAAAGAATCGATGCCTCATCCCTTCAGCCTAAGTCAGTGTGCCCTACGCCCTTTTTATCTCTCTTAAGCACATAACGCACTTGGGATGCTTGAACACTCTCCCTTTGTCCTTCAGACATGCGTCTTATTCCCTTCCTTGATTTTTCTCTCTCATGTTGAGTGCATGAGTGCATCGCGAATCCATGAAGCTTCATTTCTTCAGCCCTTCATCCTTTTGAAGTGTGCCCTTGCACCCAAAAGTTCTCCTTGCTCCTCCCAAGCGCATTTTTAAGACATGAATATGAAATCTGCATGAAACATGTTAGCATAGGAGTTTTTCAGGTTGATGTTTGCTCGCATGAGTGGTTGCAGTTACAGGTCTTTCAATAACAACGTGGCAAGGATGCATGAAGAAGTTCGGGCAAAGAGGGATGTCAAAGGAAGCATTTGAGAACAAAGAACACATTGAAATCATGATGATTGAAGAAGTCCAGAGGACTCCATGTGATCAAAGACTCTTTGTAGGGTGAAGACATCAACAACATGAATGTTGCATGCAAGATCAAAGAAATAAGTGGTAGCCTTGTCACATATCAAAGAAAGTCCACGTCATTATTCACTATGAGTCCAAGTGATTGATGTTAGTGAATTGTCATGTCCTCATCGCAGATGAAGTGGAAGTTATGATATAGTCATGCAATCATTGTAAAGACAAAGAAGTAGATGTCCAAGAGTAATGTATGGACAAAAAATCCATGTATAGAAGTCCAAAATACATGTAATTCCAAGAGTCATATGTGATTCCAAAATTCATTTGGAAGTCCAAGAGTTATAGAAGTCCAAAGGTCATTAAAAGTTAGAAAGTCAAGAGTCGTGAGGATATGAAAGTTCATGCCTAAAGCTATAAAAAAGATCCTCATTAATCAAGCAAAGGAATTTTAACCTTGGCTTCTCTCACAAGGCATTAGAGAGAGATATATATAGTACTCTTGGGGAGCCAGTAGTGGCTCTAACACTCCACTATTGGAGCTAGTGATGTTGATTATACTTATGTATCTTGGAACTTTTAATTAATACTTGAAGCCATTTGGCCAGAACATTTTCATGCATGGATTGTGGGTGTTTTAATACTACTCTTTTAATGTTTATGATTCATGTTGGCTTCCAAATGTACTGAAATAATTGAACTATTTTGGTGACTTTAGTGCTAAACTTGTTGGAAATGTGTTGTAATGATTTTCACAATCGTTGCATCTATGTGAACTATTTTACTTGATATCTAATGATTCTTTCACATTTATGTGTGTGTGTCTCCATTAGATTAGTACTACTACTTATATTTTAGAGACTCACTTTCTCTCCTTTGTAGTGAAAGAACCTTGATACATCTAAAACTGAGCATTCAAAATGCACACTCTCTTGCTCATTCAAAAGCACATGTGCGTTTCTCTCTCATGATAATTTCTTAAATCATGTAAAAAGTTTAAGTGTATGGAAGTTAGGTGATATTTCCAGATGGGACTCCTACACCAAGTGGTGTGAGGTCTAATTGGGACCTCATATCGGGGAGATACCTTGTATGTTAGTAGTAGTCTAGCACCGTTAACAAAAAGTAAGGCTTACACAATCACTATTGACAATGACTGTGCAATCCATAAGCACATTGTACTACATAACCCATGTCAATAGTCAATGCACACTCTCCATTGACAACCTCCCTATCAATTTTGGTTGTATTTTTATCATCATTCTAGTGAGTTTTCCCAAATGTCACCTTTGCGCACCTTTTATTTCATAAGTGTCATTTTCATATTTATGACTGTCATTTTTGTTTGTTTTTGCTTTAAAAATTGGCACCTTCATGTTATATTCACTCTTCCATGTGTCACTTTCAATTTATTTAGCTTTTGCAAGTGTCATTTTCACATTTTCTTACTGTCACAAGTGTCACTTCTAATTATTTCAACTCCTGTATGTGTTTCACCTTTTCACATTACTAGAGGAAATTCTAGTGGACTCTCTTACATTAGATGGTCCTTTATATCATGAGAATATGCGTTATACACATTCCTACAACTTAGTGCACTTTCTGATGACAGTCAACACTTGTGTTGCAACTTGTGTTCTAAATGTTGTAATGCTATGGTTCAACTATTACACTTAGAAATAAGTGTTGCTTTGCTATCGTTTCAAGGTGTGATTGTTTTTTATGAGTCTTATGCATTCCCATGGATTGTATTAATGGAGCTCATGTGTGTGATAGATGTTTTGGACTTGTTTGGATGTATTTTTATCTTTTACTCCACTGGTCTGACACTCAGCCATTTTGGAGCTCTTCTTGGTTCTTCTACCCAGTGTTGTTTATGAAAGCATTAACCCTCTTACTAGGTGATGATAATTGCCTATTCATGAGCCTCATTGATCAAATCTCTTTGTCCTAGACTTGTGCACTAAGTAATCCTCAAGGTTAGCTCCTATCATTTCACATTGAGAACCTTCAAAGCATAATTACTAACCCTTGTTGCATGCACTGACTCACTGCACTGCGATGTGAGAAATTAGGCCTTATATAACGCATAAAGCATTTTTAGTGGCCCTCTACAAAATAAAATTGCACAATACAAGGTCTCTTCCCTCTCATAGTGTAGTGAAAAACTTCTTGGAAAAGTGATTTGACCTTTGGTTCTTGCCTTAGCCAACTATGCAATTTTCCTCTCCAGTGAGCCTTCCTTGGCACATGTCACATTTGTAGTGGACAGTTAAACACTACATAAGAAAACTATGCTAGAATAATAACCTACTCTACTTCCCTAGTGCATGTCACCGCTATAATGCCTAATACTTCCTCATGTGTTGAATGGAAACCCTCACCATGCCATGTCTTATTTTTCTTGCCTTCTTGGGTGTAGGTTTCATTTCTAGTGGACAATTAGCCACTATAGAAGCAAACTACGCTAGCATAGGAGCCTGCTCCTCAAGCCTAGTGCATGTCACATTTACAATGCCTAGTCTTTCCTCCTCTACTAACTGTAACTTCTCACTGTGCCATGCCTTGTTCTACTTGCCTTCATGTTGCATTCATAGGTCTAGTGGACAGTGTAGCCTCTCCTAGGTCATCCCTGAAGAAAACTATGATTTTACTAAAGTTCTCCTCTCAATCATACCGCATGTCACAATTTTAGTCGGCAAGCCATCAACCCTTGTGCACTGGACTCCCTCACTGTGTAGTCATTAATACCTACCCTACCTCCCTAGTGCATGTCACATTTATAGTGCACAATGAGGCATTCCCTTAGTCACTATGAAGCTCAACTACACCATCACTGTGTTTCTCTCCCTTGAGACGTGTGCACTATGCAATTTCAGTTAGCAAGCTCATCACATTGTCTCTTGAACTTGCTCACTACGCTATATATTGAAGAGTCCCTCCTCATAGTTCATGGTGTAGTTCTAGTGAGAAATGGTTCCTTCCCTCAACCACTGTTGAGCTCAAACACAACATCCTCAGCAAGCCCATCCTTCTCTTTATTTTCACAGGCCCATCATAAGCAAATTTTTGCATGAGAAAGGTAGAGAAGGAATATATGATTTTAAGACTAATTTTTCCTTGTCATGAGTAATCTTCATTAGAAGGTATGCCATATCAACATGACAAGGTGATGCTCATGAAATATTCTAAGGAGAAGAAGCAAAGGTCCACTTGCATAGAAGAAGCACAAAGAACAAACATCATGCATACATGGAGAGATCCTAGCCCAAGACATAATGAAGACATTTCATGATTACTTAAAAGATTCCAATACTGATCCAAGACCCTTTGGAGGGTGAACATGAAGAAAAAGGCAAATATTTCATGAAGATTGAAGACAAAGCAACAAGAAGAGTAGCTTGGCATTGCTACACCATCATGAAGTTCTATGTCATCACTGCCAAGTCATGGCTTGTATAAGTGTCATTGCGCCGAGAGACGCTCTACAACCCGATATAGGGTAGATGTGTAGGTGTAATATATGTAGAAAATATGTTATAGGTTAACCCGATAATGCAATATAAATCAAAGCATAATACTATAACCTACTTCTACTATCAATTTGTGGAAGCTTAAAGATTGAGCTGAACAATATAACCAGAAGAAGAAGAATCAATGGCACAATACACATGAAAATACTTTGGGGAAAGTCTCAAATAAAAACCCCACACTATTGCATTATCATACATGGTGGAAATACATAGGAATTATATAAAGTCTTAGCTCTCACAGCTAGCCAGCTCTCAGTACAATCCTCACAGATCGTCACAGGAAATCTTGGCTTCTCTCCAGCCTTCCTCTCTGCCCTCCAAGATCCTATTTCCTTGTGTTGTTCCTTGTGGATGATTAGCCTATTACCAAGTGGAAAAACAAGCCTTCAAAATTGTGCAATCCTCAAGGATGAATCCTTGAATGCATGGATGAGTTTTGGGTCTTTCTGAGAATAGACATGCATGAGTTTATGATGAGGGAATCTTCAAGTAACTAGAGTAGGACTAGTTGAGTGCATTAATGCATCAACTGGCTGTTAACTCATTATTAGTTCCTCAAACAGTTTGGAACTAATTTAACTAGACTTAACTCAGTAAGTTGAGTTAACTAATTACAACTTAAATATAACTCAATATTATCTCCTTAATTTAAGGGATAACTCTTGCATGACTTCAGAAAGACTTCTAACTTGAATTTCTCCAACTAATTAATTTAAAATAAATTAATCAATTATTTCCAAGTAGATGTTAATACTAAATTCAATCTTAATTCACAATTTATTTCAAGGACAAATTAAATTGGAATATTCTTCTTGCCATATTTCAACACTCCCTCTCAACAATAAATGGATTATCTGCCACCCCGATCCTGTCTCTATGGAACTCGAATTTACACTTTGACAATGCCTTTGTCAAAATGTCAACATCTTGCTCCTCTGTCGAAATATACTACAACAATGTGATCCTCCTGACTACGCAGCCTTTGAGATGATGATACCGGATGTCGATGTGCTTGGACCTATCATGAAATACTGGATTCGCAGAGAGTTTGATACAACTCTGATTATCACAATAGATCACAGTTGGATCCATCCTCTGATGATAGATCATAGTTGGATCCATCCTCTGATCAAACAAACCAACTAGGATTTTCCACATCCAGATGGCCTCACATGTTGCCTGACTTGCAACCATGTATTTTGCCTTTGCCGAGCTGAGTGAAATCGACCTCTGTTTCCTGCTATACCAAGAAATTGTCACTGATCCAAGGTTGAAAATCCCTCCTAATTTGCTCTTCTGATCTGATGGACTCCTTTCCCAATCTGCATTAGTGAAGCCTTGTAGCTTCACTCCCTCGACCTGTGAAAAGCCACGAGCAACAAATCTTACCTTATGCTTCTCCACACTACCATCATCAGCTTGCCTTACCTTTTAAAGCCAATAGGAACTCATAACTGGCTTGTTCTCCGGTCTCGGAACCACGTCCCAAACACTATTACGAACTATGGAATCATACTCCTCCACCATAGCATCAACCCAAATCAGTTGTTGCACTGCTTCCTCATAGGAAGATGGCTCAGTCTCGACACATTCCCCAACAAAGGCCATATATCTAATGTACCTCTCAGGTGACCTCCTCTGCTTGTGCTGAGAAGATGGTGCTCCTACATTCTCTCTCAGATCCTCCAATAATTTGTCAACTTCTCTTGTGCGCTTTCATCCATCTGTGGAAGACTCTTCTTGAGTGGATGTCTCCACTCCTGGAAACTCTATATGTGGCTGCTCCACATCAGTCTGAGGCTCCTCCTCCTTAGGGACCAACAGTTCCTCCACAACCTATAGTTGGAGCTCCCTCTCAAGGGAAACTCGCATGGCCTTTTGCTCATCAAACTTGAGATCTCTACGAACCACTGTTCTCCGACTAGTAGGTAAGTACGCTTGATAGTAGTGAGGTGTATGAGTGTACCCCCACAAATATCCCCAACTCCGCTATTGGCTCAAGCTTCTTCTGTGCATCCTTTGTCACATGGCAATATACCGATGACCCAAAGATCCTGAAGTGACCCACACCTGGTCTCTTACGGAAGAAATATTCCTTTGGTTTCTTCATCCCAAGTATGCGATGTGGGCTTCTATTATGCAAATAGACTGCTGTGTTGCATGCCTCTGCCCACAAGTGAAGTGGTACGCCTTGGTCATGCAACATTGCCTGTGATGCCCCTACAATAGTTCTGTTATTCCTCTCGGCCACCCCATTCTGTTGTGGGTTATGAGGTGCCATCAACTCTCATTTAATTCCTTCCACTGCACAGAAGTTGTTAAACTCTTGAGAGAAAAATTCTCCATCGTTGTCACTTCTCAAGGCCTTGATCTTCTTCCCTGACTCTTTCTTGACCAAACCTTTGAACTCACAACAGTTTGTGAAGGTTTGGTCCTTATTCTACATGAAATAAATACAAAATTTATGATAATAGCGATCAATGAAAATCACATAATACCTTTGCTTCACTATGGATGCCATCAATAATGGTCCACACAAATAAGTATGAACTCACTCTAAGATAGCCTCTACTCGACTGTCTCGATCATGAAAGGAAGACTTGGTGTACTTTCCCAAGGTGCAACCCTTGCATGTGTCAACTTGCTCAAGTTTACCTTTGGGAAGTCCTGTAGATATTTGTTGCATTGTCTTCAAAGCCCCATGATGCAAATGGCCCAACTGCCTATACCAAAACTCGCCAATATATTGGCTTTGCACTAATTCTACTTTCATACTCAATGTTGCGCAATCATCTACCTCTAGTTTATAAAGATTCTTCACCCGAATCCCTATCCTCTTGGTCTAACCCGTGGCTATGTGTCTTAGGAATACCTTTCCTTTACTGAAGACAACATCGTAGCCTGTGTCCTTCAACATTGCGACTAATACCAATTTCTTCTTCAGTCCAGGCACATACATCACATGTATCAAGGTGAGAGGAGCTCCATGCTCCCTCTGAAAAGAAACTGTGCCCACTCCTAAAATACTATACCTTCCATCATCACTCATCTCTATGCGCATCTTTAGGTCTTTCTCCTCCAAGGCACTGAATAAATTTTTATCACCAGCAATGTGGAATGAGGCTCCACTGTCAATATACTAGACACAACCCATCATCGATGACACCATGCATGCGATGAGGGTAAAGTCCATTTCAAACTGAGAGGCTAATGCCTCAACTTCCGATCCTTCCGAGGATCCCTTCGTGGATTTCTTCGATGGGTAATTAGTTGCATAATGTCCCATCTTGTGACAATTAAAGCATCTTACTTTAGACATGTCACCTTCTTCCCTCCATGAGAAGAATTCGATTTGAAATGGGAAGCCTTCCCCTTCCCTTCCCTTTCCTTGCCTTACTTGCTAAGGATAGATTTTCTTCATCATCATTCTTGGATGAAGAACCATCTCATATGCTCCTCCTGATTTCCTCCAGCATAAGATCTGACCACAGTCGTTCCTAATTTGACAGTTTCTCCCTTCCATTCACAGAGTCCTAGTAGCTATTCCAACTCTTTGGAAGGCCAAGGAGATTAATGCTCACCATATCATCACCGACAGTAGTTATTCCCACACTGCCAAGCTCATCTCTACAGGTGGTGAGCTTGTTTAGATATGTGGAAATAGTATCGCCCTTCTCCATCTTGATTCTTCAAAGCTTATTCTTGAGTGCCAATTTGCTTTGGTCGCTAGTATTCTAGTAGAGGTCCTTCAATGTCTTCCACATTGAGAATGGAGTATCCCTCCCATGGAGATTCGAGACAATATGGTCTCGAACTCCCTCAAGGATGATCCGTCTTGCCTTCGCCACACACTTATTCCACTCAGCCAACTCTTGTGCATTAGTTGAAGCTGGCTTTGGGATTTCTTGATCAATGAATTCCTTCAAGCCATTGTCTTCTAATACAACCTCCATTCTATCTTTCCATGCTATGTAATTCGAGCTACCTTCCAAGGCATACTCAAGTCTCAAACCATAGAATGCCATTGGCCAACCTTGAAGTATGATATGAATTTGATTTTCACCTACAATCCCGAACTTCAAACTTCGAATTCTCTTCTCAGTATACTATTCACAGCTTCGATACCATGTAGAAAATTTGTTATAGGTTAACCCGATAATGCAATATAAATCAAATCAGAATACTATAACATACTTCTACTATCAATTTGCGAAATCTTAAAGATTGAGCTGAACAATATAACCAAAAGAAGAAGAATAAATGACACAATACACATGAAAATACTTTGGGGAAAGTCTCAGATAAAAACCCCACACTATTGTATTATCATACATGGTGGAAATACATAGGAATTATACAAAGCCTTAGCTCTCACAGCTAGCCAGCTCTCAGTATAATCCTCATAGATGCTCACAGGCAATCTTGGCTTCTCTCGAGCCTTCCACTTTGCCCTCCAAGCTCCTATTTCCTTGCACTATTCCTTGTGGATGATTAGCCTATTACCAAGTAGAAAAACAAGCCCTCAAAACTGCGCAATCCTCAAGGATGAATCCTTGACTGCATGCATGAGTTTTCTCCATGAGAAAACACATGCAACTGATAGTACACTATCCTTGAACATTAATCTCAACTGGGTCTTTCTCAGAATAGACATGCATGAGTTTCTCATGAGGATATCTTCAGTTAATTGGAGTAGAACTAGTTGAGTGCATTAATGCATCAACTGTCTGTGAACTCACTATTAGTTCCTCAAACAATTTGGAACTAATTTAACTGGACTTAACTCTGTAAGCTGAGTTAACTAATTACAACTCAAATATAACTCAATCTTATCTCCGTAGTTTAAGGGATAACTCTTGCATGACTTCAGAAAGACTTCTAACTTGAATTTCTAGAACTAATTAATTTAAAATAAATTAATTAATTATCTCCAAGTAGCTCGATTTTAATTCACAATCTAATTCAAGGACAAATTAAATTGGAATATTCTTGTTTCCATATTTCAACAATATAAGTATGTAAACAATTTTAATTTAAATGTTTGCTCAATTAATAATAAAAAGTTAAAAGTAATAAATAAAAAGTTAAAAGTAATAAACAAAAGGTTAAAAGTAATATAAACCTAATATCATAATGAGTGTAAACATTTAAATGTTGGCTCAATTACTAAAAAAATGCTAAAGTAATAAAAACAATAAAATTCAATTTGTTATATTTTGATTTTGTTATTGACTTGTAAAAAGGCTTTGTTAGAATACCATGGGCCAACACCATGACTTATCAATACCACATGCCCAAAAACCATAATGTATTTCACAATAAAACTATTTTATAACAATATGACAAGATTCTTAATCATTGATATTGACTCCCACTTTACCATGGACAAAATTAACTTGTAAATATGATTTGTTGCAATACCATAGGAAATACCATGGCTTATCAATACTACATGACTAGAAAATATAAGCTATTTTACAATCAAAATATTTTATAACAATATAACAAGATTCTTAACCATGGATATTCACCCCCACTTTTCCATTGATATTATGAATAGGCTTTGTTACAATATCGCCAACCAATATCACTTATCAATACAACATGCCTAAAATCATAACTTATTTCACAATCAATGTATTTTTTAACATTATGATAATATTTTTATCTGTGGATATTCACCCCACTTTACCATGAATATTATTAACTTGCAAATATACCTTGTTACAATAACATGGCTTATCAATACCACATGCCCAAAAACCATAACTTATTTCACAATCAAAATATTTTATAAATATTTAATTTAATTTAATTTTATAACATTTTTTTACTTAAATCTAAAATGGAAAAGGTTATAATTACTTTTGAGATATATCTAAACCATTTATCCTCACTACCACTAAAAATATTCCTGTAGAAATTAAATCAAGGTTTTAATAAGATTAAGAAATGATAATGCTTTTATATATAATGAAGTGAAATTTTAATATAAATAATGTTATTAATAAGCAACATAGATTCATCTTAACTAAGGATCCAAGTTGTTATGAAACTAGCTCACAAAAAGATAGAAAAGATAGATCAATGTCTTAGAAATAAGCCTCTTCGAGGGGAAAACTTCTTTACATTACACAAATGAACAATTCTTGGATGATTCAAATGACAAAACCTCCTTCCTATATATAGGAGTCTATGGGGTCACAATATAACCAAGCCGACCTAACAATAATAATATAAAGGCACAAAAATAACAATAGAGGGATTCTATGGGGCACAATAATGACAATATCAGGGGCACAATAATAACAATAAGGGATACAATGACAATAGTAATGGGGGAATCACTAATATTATAGGGACCTAACATGCCCCTCTCCTTCAAAAAAGTGTTGTCCTTAACGCTTGAGTATTTTTGGATGCTTTTGTATAAAATTCTCATCCTCCCATGTGGAATCTTCAATGGGTAAGTTCTTCCACTTGATGAGATACTCTGAATTTGATCTATTTCATAGTTGTCGAGTTCTTGTTTCTTTGACTGATTCAGGTTCCAATATGATTTTTCCTTCCTCATCAAGTTCTGGCAATATTGTTTGAACTAGAAGCTTGTCTCCTATAACCTTCTTTAAGCATGAAACATGAAAAACTAGGTGCACTTGAGAAGCTGCAGGAAGCTCCAATTTGTATGCCATAGTACCTATCTTTTGCAACACCTTGTATGGACCATAATACTTTGGTGATAATTTGTTATCCTTCTTAGCTTGCTTGAGGGACATTTGTTTATATGACTATAGCCGTAGGAATACCCAATCACCTACATCAAAACTTCTTTTGCTGCGATGTTGGTCTGCTTGTTGTTTCATTCTATTATGTGCCAAGGTGAGGTTATCCTTTAAGTGTTGGAGAACTTGTTGCTGATGCTCGATGTGATCTTCCACTACTTGAACCTTAGAATTTTCTCTTAAATATGATGTGATGGATGGTGGATAATATCCATAAAGTTCCATAAATGGGGTCATTTTCGTTGTAGTATGGAAGGAAGTGTTATACCACCATTCAGCCAGAGGCAACCATTTGACCCATTGTGTCTATTTATCAAAATAAAGCAACGAAGATATCCTTCCAAACATTTGTTTACTATCTTAGTTTGCCCATCAGATTGAGGATGATAAAATGAGCTATGAGCTAACTGAGTACCAAGATAAGAAAATAATTTTGTCCAAAAATTTCTAGTGAAAATGGGATCTCTGTCACTTACAATAATCTTTGGGTTTCCATGTAGCTTTTGAATTGTTTCCATAAATGCAGTAGAAACTGTACTCGCTTTAAATGGATGAGATAATGCACAAAAGTGTGCATACTTGGTGAGTCTGTCCACTACCACCATGATAACACTTTTTTCTTCGGACTTGGGTAAACCTGTGATAAAATCCATTGAAACCTCCTCCTAACGTTTGCTTGGAATGGATAAAGGTTGTCATAGTCGTGGAGTCTTAATTGTTTCAACTTTATTTTGTTGGCAAATCAGACATTCCGCTACAAACTTTTGAATATCCGATTTAAGGCCATCCCAAAAAAAATCCTTCTTAACCCTGTGGTAGGTTTTTAGAAATATTGAGTACCCTCCTGAGGGAGAGGTGTGAAATTCCCTAAGAATATTTCGTTTGAGTTGGGAATTCTTACATAGGTATACCTGATCCGTATACCATAATGAATCATTTTTCCAGATAAATGTATCAGATGTACTGGGATCTTGTTGTATCTTTTGAATGAATGCCCATACTTTCTCATCATTCTTCCATTCATCCCTTGCTTTGTTTATCCAATCTGGTTGGATAATAGACATGGCACAAAGAAATGCTTCCACATCCTCATCCTTTCTTGAGAGTGCATCTGCCACAACTTTTTTCTTCCCTTTTTTGTAGATGATTTCAAAGTCATAACCCAACATCTTTGTGACCCATTTTTTTTGTTCTTCTGAAGATAATTTTTGTTCTAAAAAGTATTTAAGACTATCATGATCTGTTTTTACCTTGAAGTGTCTTCCCATTAGGTAGGGTCGCCATTTTCTTAAGTGCATGTAGTATGCAACATTTCCTTCTCATAAATAGCTTTGTGTAAATACTTTCCTTTGATTGGATGACTTTCGAAAGCAATGGGTCTTTCTTCTTGCATGAAAACAACACCAATTCCATTTCCTGAGGCGATTCCATTTCCTGAGGCATCACATTCCACAATAAAGTTTTTTGTGAAGTCTGGTGTAACTAAGACTGGTTCTTGGCACATTGCTTCTTTAAGATGTTCAAAGGCCTTCGTTTCTTCTAGAGTCCATGAAAATGCATCTTTCTTCAATAATGTTGTTAGAGGTGCTGCTATTATCCCATAATTCTTAGCAAACTTGTGATAATACCCCGTCAACCTGAGAAATCCTCATAGATGCTTTATGGATGTGGGGATTTTCCATTCCTTAATGGTTTTAATTTTGCTAGGGTCTACCTTAACACCTTCATGAGATACAATATGACCCAGATATTCCACCTCTTGTACTCCAACGAAGCATTTGGATCTTTTTGCATATGATTGTTTCTCCTCCAATAGTTGTAGCACCCTGTCAACATGTTCAACATGATCCTTCCAAGACTTGTTGTAGATTAGTATATCATCAAAAAGTACTAACACAAATTTCTAAGGAATGGTTTGAAAATGGAATTCATCAAAACTTGAAATGTAGAAGGTGAATTGGTAAGGCTAAAAGGCATGACCAAAAATTCGTAATGACCCTCATGAGTTCTAAATGTTGTTTTTGGAATGTCTTCAATCTTCATTCTAATTTGATGATATCCTGAACAAAGATCCAACATGGTGAAGTAAATTGATCCATGCAATTCATCCAATAATTCATCAATGACAGGAATGGAAAATTTATCTTTAATAATGAGCTTGTTGAGCTCCCTATAATCTGGACACATGCACCATGATCCATCCTTCTTGTGAACTAATACTACTGGAGAAGAGAATGAACTTTGACTAGTTTGAATTATACCAGCCTCTAGCATTTCTGCAGCCATACCTTCAATTTCACTCTTTTGGGCATAGGGATATATGTACGACCTGATGTTTGGAGGAACATTTCCTGGAATCAAATGAATAGCATGATCATGATCACGAATAGGTGGGAGACCTTTGGGAGTCTCAAATACCTTGGAATGATTGTCCAAAACATTTTGGAGATCTGGAGAAATAGATGATTTCGATGTGGGAACTTCTAGCAAACATAATTGTGCAATTAAACCTCATCGTTCCTTCTTTAGAAGCTTTTTCATACCATTAGGGCTAATTATCTTTCCCAATTTCCCTGCAATACCCCTTAATTCAACTTCCTTTCCTTCCGTAGAAAATTTCATGAAAAGTTCGTGAATATTAAAAGCTATTGTACCCAAGGGTTGTAGCCATTGGACTCCTAGTACAACATCAACACCACCCATGGATAACTTGATATTATGGCACTTTTCAAAGCAATTTATGGTTCCTCCACTTGCAACCATCACTTGACACTCTAGTGCTGGATATAGGAAGCAGTTCAATTCCTTTGCTATCTTACAATGAATAAGATTATGGGTACTTCCCAAATCAATCAACACTATCTATGGTTTCTTCCTGGAGTATATCCTCTTCTTTTGACATTTCTTGTTCCTTTTGTGCCTCCTCTTCACAATCTATGTAGAATAATTTCTTCGCAGCACACTTATGACCTTTAGTGTATTTTCTGTCACAACTGTAACAAAGCCCTTTTTCTCTTTTTCTTCCAATTTTTGTGGTGTCAACCTTTTAGGTTTTGGAAGGCTAGGGGCAGCAAAACTTCCATCTTTATAGTTGTGAGTGGTAGGCTTCCTGGTTGCCATAATTTTGCTTTCCATTTTTCTTGCTAACCTGAATGCCTTCTTCAATGAATCAGGTTCCCAAAGGCGAACCTCATGTTGGATATTATCCTTTAAATTCCCTATGAACACATCAATCCTATGTTCCTTTGGAATATCCTTTACCCTTATGTTCAATTTTTGGAAGTCCTCAATGTGCTCCATCATTGAACCCTTTTGTTTGAGATTTATCAATTGGCTAAAAAAAGTGTTGCATTTTGTATCCGCATAATGTGCTATCATTTCTTCCATAAAAATTGCCCAAGTGACAATTTGTTTATGAGATCAAAGCCATCGATACCATACAAACTGATTTGGTTCCAGATATAAAGTTGCAATACGTACCTTTTGTGTGTTTTTCACATTATGGAGATCGAAAATATAGAGAGACAGGATCTGAAATTTGGAGCCGAGGTTTAGACCGATTTCACCTCAAATGGGTTTCTTTTTTAGCTTCTAAAACTTCGTAGTGAAATAGTTATAGAAAAAATTCCACGATGACCTATTTTATATGAAATTTTGGAGCTTGCACAAACCCTAACTTCCTCAGACCATATCTCTGAAAATATAGCGCGAAAAGATCTTAAATTTGGACGCGAAGTTTAGACCAATTTCTTCTCAAATGGGTTTTTTTGTAGATTATGAGACTTCGTAGCAAAAAAGTTATAGTGAAAATTCCAGGATGACCTGTTTGGGGCAGCGAAACCCTAGAATCCAAAACTCTGATACCAAATGTTATGAAACCAGCTCACAAAAAGATAGAAAAGATAGATCAACACCTTAGAAATAAGCCTCTTCGAGGGGGAAACCTCCTTTACATTACACAAATGAACAATTCTTGGATGATTTAGCTGACAAAACCTCCTTTCTATATATAGGAGTCTATGGGGTCACAATATAACCAAGCGGACCTAACAATAATAACATAAAGGCACAAAAATAACAATAGACGGATTCCATGGAGCACAATAATAACAATATGGGGACAATAGGGGCACAATAATAACAATAAGGGATACAACGACAATAGTAATGGGGGAATCACTAATATTATAGGGACCTAACACAAGTTATGAGAGCAAGAAAAGTGACTAACAATAATAGAGGAAAGATACTCCATGATTATTTTAAGTTTCTCATTATTGTATTTTTTTTTAACATGATTGACCCAAAATATAGGTTTAATATTTTACTACAAATTGAGTTTTTTTTTAATTTAGATACTTTCATAAACACAGCATAATGGGATCAAATTTGAGAGAGAGAAGGTGGGGGGAGAGAGGGAGGGAGATAATGATAAGAGTTGGAGAGTGGATAGAGAGGGGCTGGGGGGGGGGGGGGTAGATGGATATGGGAGAGAGAGGGAGAGAGAGAGAGGGAGAGAGGGAGAACATTAAAAATACATAAATAGATAGAGGTGGAGAGAGAGGAGGAGTGATAAGGGAGAGATGGAGAGAGAGTGACGGAGAGAGGAGAGGAGGGAAGAGAGAGAAGATAGAGGAGAGAGAGAGGGAGAGAAGGGGAAGAGAGAGAGGGACACAAAGAGATGGAAGGGAGAGAGAGAAGGAGAGAGGGAGGGATATAGTGACAGAGTTGGAGGGAAGAGAAAGAGCGAGAGATATGGGGGGAGAGTCAAAGTGAGGTGGGAGAGAGGGAGAGAGAGGAAGGAAGAGTGAGCAGACTCAAGAGAGAGAATGAGAGAGAGAGGGAGGGAAGAAGAAATACATAGAGGGAGAAAGATGGAGAAGGAAAGCAAGTGACAAGGGAAATATGGAGAGTGAATGGAAAGAGAGAGAGAGGGGGAGGATGAGGATGAGGGAGGGAGAGAGATATGGATAGATATGGAGAGAGAGTGTGTATGTTTGGGGGGGTGAGGTAGAGAGAGGGAATAAGAAAGACACACACACACACACATATATATTATAACATTATATAACCAACCTAGGTCCATATTAACCCTAGAGCTATTAAGCATTGAGAGGGATCAAATCTCTTGAGGTGCAAAACTGTCCTCAAGTCTTGAATGCAAAAAAAGAGGTTTTCAACTCACGAGATTTAATCCCTATTGGCGCTTGATAGATCTGGGGTTAATATGGATCTGGGTTGGTCACATAGTCCAATGGTGTCAATGTGTCTTACCACATGACGTGGAATGTAATTATGTATGATCAAAAGGAAAATGAAAAAAATGTAAATATGTGGAAGTCCAAGAATCACATATACAATATGAAGGGTCACATGTGGACCAAAGAGTCTTATATAAGTTCAAAGGTCATTTGGGAGTCCAAGAATCATCATGTAAGCTCAAGATTCATGGGGATATGAAAGGTCATTTGTCTTGTTATAAATACACCCTCATAACTCAAGCAGGGGGATTTTAGAGTCTTAGATTTTGGAGAGATAGCCTTGGCTTCTTTAGCTTGGCATAGGAGAGAAGACTATTCTTTGGGGAAGCAAGAAGTGACTTAATGTTCCACTACTGGAGATAGTGGCTCACCATTGTAACTATGTACTTGGATATTTCACTTAATAATTGAATCTCATTGAGCCAACAAATTTTCATGTATGTATCATTAATATTGTAAGACTATTCTTTGGATGCTTGCGATATATGTTATTTTCATATGTACTAAAGAAATTGAATTACTTCATTGGCTTTGGTTCTTATCTTGTTGAACATGTATTGTATTTTCTGTAATGATCATTGTGTCTATGTAAACTAATTTTCTAGATAACTAACGAATCTTTCATTGCTCTCATTTGCCTCTCCTAGGATAGTACTATTACTTTTCTTCTAGAGACTCACTCTTGTCTCCCCTCTTGTGAAAGCCTCCTTTTACACATTTTTTGGCGGTGTTGGAAATCCATCAATCAAGGGGGTATCTCCTATGTGAAGTCCTAATTAAACCTTATATCATTTGGAGTAGGAGCCCCACCTGGAGTATCGGCCCGACCACCATAACTCAAAGATTTGGGTAAGTTGCAATGAATAACATAAGAGAGTATGCACATAACCTTTGAAATCAACAAGTAAGTTGATACTATGAAACACCAATTGAAATGTGTAAAAGGAGACTTTCATGAGGGGAGAGAGGGGTGAGTCCCTGGAAGGAAATAATAGTACTAACCTAGGAGAGACACACGAGAGCATGAAAATATTTATTATTTATCTAGCGAAGTAGTTAACATTTCACATATACATAATGATCATTGAAGCAAATACAACACACATTCAACAAGATAAGTACCAAAGCCACCAAAATAGTTCAATTTCCTTAGTACATGTGAAAAAAACACCTACCACAAACATATAAAGAATAGTGTTACTACATTCACGATACATGCATGAAAATTTGTTGGCTCATCAAGCTTATGCTTATTAGGTGAAAGATACAAGTACACAGTTACAACAACAAGCCACTATCTCCAATAGCGGAACATTAAGTTACCTCTTTCTTCTTCAAAGAATTATCTTCTCTCCTATGCTGAGCTAGAGAAGTCAAGGCTAGCTCTCCAAAGGCTAAGCCTCCAAAATCCATTTGCTTGAGTTATGAGGGTGTATTTATAAAAAGAGGAATGACCTTTCATATCCCCATGACTCTTGAGTTTCCCTCGTGACTTCTTTGACTTCTAATGTGACCTTTGGACTTCTATATGACTTTTTGACTTTTCTTAAAGGCTCTTTTGTCTATATATGACTATGTGACTTTTCGTATTCCACATATGACTCTTGGACTTACACACCTTACATTTTGTCCTTTCTTTTTGAAAATTACATCATTATATGCAAAAATGATGTGGAAAGACACATGGACACACATGCCATTGTGATGGAACTGGTACAAGTTATAACTAGACAATGATGACATGGACTTTATGATGAAGTGGAAATTCCAAGTTGTTTATCTTGTTGCTTTATCTTCAATCTTCATGAGAGATCAGTTCAATACTTCATATTCATAAAATATCTACTTTATTTTCATCTTTACCCTCAAAGGGGATGAATGGTATGGAATTTGCATGTGGTCTTGATCTTTGGTCTTTTGTCGTAAATTGGTGTTCCTTCATCTTCTCGCTTGATGACCTCTTCATGGTTTTAGCTTCACAGGTGTATTTTAGAATAGTTTCCTTCTCCTCCTCTCTAAGCATCATCTTGTCATGTCAAGATATAGTAAATGCAAATGAAATCCACTTATGACAAGGCACCATAAGTCCAAAGACCTACTAGTCTAACTTGCTTCATGAAAATGTTAATTGAGTTGGAACTAGGTTTTGGAATGAGAGGTGGACTCAGGAATTGCGTAGTACGTAGTTCCAGGGGGTCAAGAGTGACAAACTGAAGCTTCAAAGTATGCAATGCACAATTATGGAGGCATAGGTAAGATGATTGCACAATTGAGGAGCTTAATGAGGCAATATTGAGCCTTGAGACTGCGCAATACACATTTTTGGAGGAAAAATAGTTAGTAGATTTCACATTTGCATGGTTCAAGGAATCAGGGTGGCAACTTGATGACTGAGACAACATAATCCGTACAAAGAGACTGACCGAGAGGAAGGATTGTGTAATTTCTAATGGATGGGAGGAAATTCTTGAGCATTATGACTGCACAATACACGATCCTTGGAGGAGAAAACTGTGCATTACATAGTTCCAGAAGGCAAGGGATCAAACTGAGGCTTGTTACTATGTAATGCACAATTCAAGGAGGTTAAGTGATGTCAAGTCAATTAGGCAGAGGATTCTTCTATAATTTGACTAAGTGTGGGATCAATGTAGTAGATATGAAATCTTGTTGGACTTGAACATGATCACACTCTAGAACGATCGAAAACACAAAATTGAACACTCAAAACTTACAAATAACATGGCCCCCTTAGTCTGATGATGGACAACATATTCCTCCAAGTGCAACACTTAAGGTACACTTTGCGATGATAGTGAAGACACTTGTTCGAAAATGCATGAAACTTTGGGAATGGGTCTACTACATGTCTATATGATGAAAAGGACCCATCGACACAAAATTATTCCCTTGAAATGAAACATAAATCTGCTTCTTGTGATGTGCAACACTTCCCATGCCAAAAGATGACACTTGAGAAAGTAAGAGAAATGTGAAAACCACACCTTCAAAGGCTTAAAGAAAATGAAAGCGACATGTGCCAAAATGAAGATAACATGAAAAAGACATTTATTAAATTGAAATCAAGCGAAAATGATAGTTGTGAATGTGAAAGCATCACTTGTGAAAACAAAGGTGCGCTAGAGAAACAATTAAGGAAAATCATCAAAATAGAAATTCAATTGCAATCAAAGTGAAGGAGATTGTCAATGGAGAGAGCACATTGATTGTTGACATATGTTGCACAATACATTATGCTTACATATTGCGCAGTCACTGTCACTAATGATTGTGCAAACCTTACCTTTAAGAGTTGTGTGGTGCTTATGTAAGTTTACATAGAAAGAAGTGCAATTGTGAATTATTCGAGGACTAAGCACATATAAGCAAGTGACTTTGGCACTTATAATATGAGGGAGAATCAACCAATGATGAAGTAAATATGAACAATCAAGGAACGCCATTTCCTAGGATAACAAATAGGATCCAATATTCAAGTCTGAGAAAATTTTTGGAGGGTATTTGTCACAACGACAACAACATTGCAATTGGTATTTCATTGTGTCAACTTACTTACCTATTTCAAAGGTTATGTGCATACTCTCTTATGTCACCCATTAAAACCAAGGCAAACCTTAGAGTTATGGTGGTTGGGTTAATACTCCGACGAGCCTCCTACTCCAAATGGTGTGAGGTCTAATTAGGACTTCACATCGGCGAGACCCCCTATATGTTGGCAGTATCTAGCACTGTCAACAGAAAATTTGGTCAATATGTTTAGCATTTCATATTACATGTTTTATTTGGGATTAGGATAATCAGTTGACGTTCCAGCATAGTCTAGTAGAGAAAATGATAATATGCGGAATATGAAAGTAGGTTAGGGAGGAAGAGTGATTTAGAGTAGTTAAGAATGTTGTTGGTAATTATAAAGGAAAATATAATTCCTTAATTAGTCTCTTTTTTTATATTAAATACATTTTTTTGTGTGTATTAAATACATGCTTAATTCATTTGTGATGATTTTGGTGTAATGTTGAATTCATATTGGAATATTGTGACGTAGTAAGATCGTTGAATGTTGTGTTTAAATATTATTGTCTTGCGTGATTGGATGAGAGCACATAGGAACCATGCATTACATATGATGACTACTATCATCAATACACACATGAGCTATGTATGTGTCAGCTATACATACATACCTTATGGACACAAATATCATTAATGCGTATACTAGTTATTATAACATTGTTACTAATGGTTGCTGTAAAAGAAAAATTATATGATTATAATTTTACTTGATTTAGATTATTAGATTTCATATGAGGACTTATGATATTTTGATAAAATAGGAAACTTGATTTCATTTGAATTTGACTTGAATTTAGTAGAATTTGGATTTTTCTGCCTACCCAAAGTTAATTTTATTTATTAGATTTGATGGCATGTTAATGTTGATTAATGTGTGTAGGTGGGGAAGATTATTTTATGATAGTTGACCTTCCTAGGAAGGCTAGGAAGGGCATGGAGAAGGGGATAAATATGGGGATTTAGGAGAGAGAAGAGGCTTGCATAACTAATGGAAAATTTTGTTCAAAAGGGCAGGATAACCATTGGGAATTTGAAATTTCATACCTATGAGAGATTGAGTATTGAGCTATTGAGATACTAGTAGTGGGATGCATGTTTTTCTTAGAGATTTTGGCATAGAGAACTAGGAAACCCCAAGGTTTTCTCTGGTTATGAATTTGGATAGGTCATTCCTAGTTGGTAAGGAGATTAAAAAGCTAGTTTGGTAGTGAGATAAGAATCTAAGGAGCTAGAATTCTACAAAATTAAGTTGCTAAATAAAGTATCTTTTTAGGCATTTTTCATATCTTTTTAGTTTATTACATTAGTTAATTTGTTTTGGTTAAAGTGTTGAAATCATAAATCGGGTAATTAAACTATTGATACAATTGTTGCAAACTCTAAATGAAGTATGTTATTAGTAAAACATAAAATATTCAATTTTAAATAATACATAGATTTTTACATGTAAAAAATATGTTTAAAAAATACAAATTAATGCACAAACTCATAGCTTGTAAATGTATCATAAGGGATCTAAGAAAAGCAATATTTACTCAAACCCAAAATTAGATTAAAAAATCCAATGATGTGAGATTTTCCATTGAGGATCAAAGTTAAACAACAAAATGCATAATGACAAGCTCCTACTAAATTTTATTTAGCCAAACATAAGCTTCTATAGCTTTACATCGATAAACTAACCCAACAAATTAGGAGAGAAAGGCTTAATAGATCTTAAGGACTAGTTTAAAAAACACAATAATAAATATAATTAGAGACATGATCTCAACTACTTTGTAATAACAGTAAACAAAAGTCTTCATGACTTTTAAACCATAATAATATTCTCCCAATTCAAATAATAATTTGATAGGCTAATCCCTATCACTACCAAATTAGTAATTAAATATTTAGCAACAATAATTATTATTACTAAATATATTATAAATTGACATCAATTAATGACTCACTAAACTACCTACTATATGTAGAATTGTTGGTGACAGAGTGTTTTGTTAATTCACTTATTGTGTGAAGATCATTAGTTCGAAACCCCATGAGTACAAAAAATCCAACCATGTTAAAGTTTCATGCTGGCCAATGTGATTTTTATAGCTTAGATGCCATTAGGTTTCACTTTCTTAGCCAAAGGTTAATCCCACAAGTCATAGATAAACTAGCAAACCAAAAGATATGGTTCTTTAAACTAACAAATATATTACAAATTAACAATAATGAATGAATTGTTAAATAAGAAAGTATAATCAAATTACCAAATATAATACAAGTTGACGATAATTAAGCTATTAAATATACTACAAGTTGATGAATTAGATAATGATTAACCTAAATATGACTAAAAGACATTTCCCACTAGCAATCTATTTTAAGTTGATGATAATTAAGCTACTAAATATACTACAAGTTGTTGAGTTAGATAATTATTAAGCTAAATATCATTAAAATACCTTTCCCAATAGAAATCTATTTAAAAAAATGTGTAGTTGATGATAATTAAACTACTAAATATACTACAAGTTGTAAAGTTAGATAATTATTAAGCTAAATAGGATTAAAATACCTTTCCCAATAGAAATCTATTTTAAAAAAATGTGTAGTTGACGATAATTAAACTACTAAATATACTACAAATTGTTGAGTTAGATAATGATTAAGCTAAATATGATTAAAATACCTTTCCCAATAGAAATCTATTTTAAAAAATGTGTTTTCAACCAAAACTTTTATTTATTATACTAATTTAGATCTTGATGGTAAGAATAAGGTCTATATTTCTCCTCAGTACAATTAATTCACCCAATAAGCATACTTATGGTGAGATGTTGTTTGAGGTCAAAGTTATTAATACATATGTAAATTTTAAAACAAATTAACTCCAATAAAATTATACTTCTAATTTACAATTAACTACACTAAAAGCTATGATTTGTAAACTACAAACAACAAAATAACAACATTCCACATACAATTATCTCATGAGGATTCTCCTTGAAAGGCTTTTATAAGAGAAAGTGTTAAACTAATTTAAACTAGACATTTTAGATTTATGTGAAGTCTTCGCTCACTTCTAACATAGAACTTCAAAATAATTTTTGATGAAATAAAAACAAATAACAAGATTTAAATAAACTCTATTTGCACTTAGATTAATAGAACTAAAATTTAGAAAAAAAAAACAACATGTTTTGTTTAATAAATTAAATATATTATTTAAAATTACATTACCATTTTTGTTAAGTATAAATCCTTTGACCATACTACTATGCTAGCGAACACTCAAAGAAAAGTATATTACATAATTATATAATTTAAGAACAAGAATCCAAAGTAACCATCTTCTCTCCTCTTAGTTGAGCTTGTGTGACTATTCAAAACTTTTCTTAGAAATAAAATACCCCATGAAAATTGAAGAATGTACATGTGCTAGACTCATCTTAACTTAGTCACATTTTTATTTGTATGGACATTTTTGAAAATGTCTTTTTACTTTTTATCTTTAGTAGATTTCTATTGATTATCAAAAACTTTTTACATTGCAATATTTTCAAAACAAATCACCATAAGAATTCTAAAAAAACTTGGTAAATCTTGATTATCCCCGAGATTTGGCATAAACACTATAAAAACTACCAACTACCCATAGCTAAATTGAGATTACTTAGGATTGTAGATTTTGACAATCAACTTTTCTTTTTTACAAGTCTTACTAAAACTATAAGAAGTTACCGTATACATATTTCCCTCCAAAAGACTAGCCTTTGTAAAAAAATTAATATAACATTTACAAAAAACAGAACTTGACACCTAAAGACTCGTAAAAAAAATGTTCAATGGACTTGTTAGTCCAAGATTATTACTAGTGATGTGGTAGAAGAGTTAGCATGAGGAGAGGCTTTATTTGGAGTGTTGATGATTGTTGGCACATCATGGTGTTCATTTGATTCAATGTCTAAACCAGAGACCACATAACATTCCATTCAAGACAGTATGACCACTATATCATCCAAGTTATATCTTATGTCCTGTAGAATTCTCTTTATATCCTTTGGCCTGCAAGCAACTTGTAATTCTCTATTTTCTTGTCTCTGATAACCATGCTAAGAAGTGTTTCTAGTTGTCAGTGATGGGTGATGGAGTGAAGGAAATGAAGCCTTCTCTTGCAAAACTTTCCCAGCTCTAGAATCAATTTGAGTTTGTTGCCTCCAATCTCTGAGTTAGATAAATAAACATGATCCTCAAACTTTTATGCCTCCAGAAGGAGGATTTCGTTCTGGACCTCTAGGGGGGTTGCCTCAAAGAAATTTCCAACTGATTCCCATCCAAACAAGTGTCTTCTAGGTAGACACTGTCGTAAAGCCATATAACCAATTGAATTGTAATTCAAACAAAGAAAGGATGTGGTGGAGTGATCTACTATTATGGACCGAGACACGAGATACCTATATTCAAAAGAGGATGAAGATGCTAATGAAAAGACAACATAGATAGTGTTATGTGTTTTAGGTAAAATACTTGAAAACCCGAGACTTTCTGGGGGTGGAAATTTTTAGTAACTCCAAATTTTTGTGACACTGTATATTAAAGGACCAGATTGCATAACCAGACATTGTATATTGAACCAATCACTAGACTAATGACCCTATTAAAACCAAATGGAGAAGGTACCCAAGAACCACACTCCAAAGACCAAGACCAAACAATTGAAATATATTTTGAGAGGGTCCGAGTTCTTAGAAGCCACCGAGGGTAAAACTGCCAACAACTAAAATGTCAGACCATGCCCTGAATTATGAAGGAAGAAAACAAAGATCATTTTCCCCTATTCTTAGTGAGAAATGTAACCAAAGAAAAGTGGTTAGATCAAGTGTTACATACCCTACAACAAAGAGATAACCCAATCTTTAGACAGTTATGACACAAACATAATGTAAGAAGTTGAGTGAGGCACAAGATTATTATACCTCCGCTCCAGCCGAAGTATACCTCGTAGGTCACAACCTTAACACAATTATTTCCCTACCATGTGTCCACGACCATGCAAATATAAGGAGTCAAGGATGCGAGGGATGGAGTATGATAACTAAGATAACGAACCAGGACACTCTTCATAGCAAGCTAGATGTTATGCAATATCTAATATTTCCTCCTTTCAAGAATTTCTTGCACTATTTGCTCATAAATGAGCTTACCTCATCTGTAAGAGGTGATGGTGCTCCCAACCAATCGACCATATCATGGGAAATAGAGTTGCATAGAGGCAGAAAGAATTTTAACACGTGAAGAATTAACGTACATCATAAAACCACCTCCCACCTACGCGTAATTAATTCGATACGACTTATTGAGGTGTGCAGAGCCTAGGGATCCCAAGTATTTCCACGTGAAGGGCATGTGGCTCCTAGTGTGGAGCATAACTCTATCACCGAGGGTTGCCACCCTATTCACCAAAAGTTTAACCAACATGAAAATAATAATGTTATCGCCATTAAACTTCCACCATAAAAACATGTTATCATTTAACCACACTTTCGGTGATGCTTCCTTTATATTCTTCATCGCAAAAATTTTATCGTGCAATCACCCTCATCAGGTTAATAATGGTGCATCCTTCCTCCTATACATCATCAACCATGACTCATCACAGGCTATGTGCCTGTCCAAGCTAGACCAATTCACCAAAGTGTCGGAAACCTTATTGCCTTCCCGCTGCATGTGAATTGAAATAACATAATCGAATTTTTCCAACAAAACTTTGATTTTGTTGAATACATCCTAAAGATACCAATTATGCACTAATTTGTCTAGCGTGTTTCCTAGCATTAATTTTCATACGATTTGTATGACTAAATTTGAATTTCCATGCACATGAAGCAATTGAAACCCTTCTATGATGGAAATTTCTAAACCTTTGTCCATTACCAAGAATTCTGCAAGATTATTTGTTGCTCTCCCACATGAAAAAATATAAACATGAATTGGTTCAGAGTTCTCATCCCTAAGAATACCTCCATAACCATCCATTCTTGGGTTTCCCTTAGACAATCCATCAAAACTTAACTGAGTGAAAGCTCTTGGGGGCGGGTTAAAAAAAATCTCTATTCTGCTTACATCCAATACTCTTAGCTAGATTAGGGGCCTACATGTGGGGGGAAATATCTAGTTTTATTAATATGTATGTCACAAAATCATTTGTTTGGTCATCTTCCCAGTCAGGTAAGGTAAGGTTTGCTTGAAATTTCTCTCCTTCCACAAATGCCACTAAGTAAAACCAAGAGCTAAAAACCATGTTCGTACAACCACATGAATTTTATACTTATAATCAAACCATCGATCCATATTTGACTTAATATTCATGACGCTAGGTAAGGTGCATCTAAAAATATGTTGGACAAAAGCCGATAAATTCTCGGCGAAAGGGAAATTGATAAAAATATGCTCTATGGCTTCTTTTGCTTGGCTACATAAGGTGCAATATGAAGCCCCATAAAAGCCTTTCCTTCTAAGTCGGTCTTAGGTTAAAGAACATTCCCAAGCAATCAACCAAAGGAACATTGAAATATTGGGCCATTCCATTTGTTTCCACAATTTCATCCATAAGGTATTCTTCTCACAAGTCTGAAATCCGGCTAGTAGGGAGTAAGCTTATTTTAAAGTACATGTCGTCATTGATTGTCGTCCCCCAACGTAGGATGTCCTACGTATTTGAGACTTGTATCTCTCTTTTTTCAAGTAAACTATGAAATTACTCCCACCCGTGGATGGTTTCTACATTTTCCCATTCCCCCCTGTCCTTCCACTGCCTCCAGAATTGGTTCTTTTGTGTAGTCTTCCAAAAGTTAGCCACCTTAAAACCCCCTCAAGTTTTAGTGATTTTTTAAACTCTTGTAACTACTCATTTCCATCCAAAGGTGGATACAGTTACTAAGAGTCCTCCTAGAAATTTATTGTCGTCCCTCTCTTAACTTCCCAAAAATCATACTTTCATACTAATGCATTACTCTCTTGTGCCCAATTCCAAACACCCAAACCACTAATCTTTCCTTCAAATCATAGTCTCTCCTCTTTCGTACTTAGAGGTAGGTACTTTTGCATCCAAATTTGCTTCCCAAATTTCAGACCCCCTGTACCACAACCACCATAACTTCTTTGAATATGTTGAACTTATAAGGTGAGGATCTCTCAGGCCTAGCCCACCTGTTTATCTTGGTGTGACCAGTTTGTTCCAACCCACCAAGGTCCACTTGCCACATTTTGAAGAATATTTCCATAAAAGTTAATCCAAATCTTCCTTAGTTGCTGACATATTATACTTGGAATGGGAATTACCTATAGCTGGTAACTGTGCATTGCTTGTAATATTCCTTTAGCCAAGACCATACAACTAGGAAAACTAAGAATCCTAAAGGCCCAATTGCTGACTTTACGTCGAGTTCACTCTATAAGGTCTTCCCAAATGGTTACTGAGTTATGATGTAACACCGAAGGTACTCCTAGATACTTTGAAGGTAGGTAACCTGTATTAAATCCTAGGGATCGAGTTAATTTAAGTTTGAGGATCTCTCGGAAGTTGAAGAAGAAGATGTTGGATTTGATATTTTTAATTCGTGTACTTGAGGCTTCCATAAAGGTCTGTAATATTTTGTCCATTCTTTTCGCCTCTCTCCATGTGGGTAGCCCAAATAATATGAAATCATCAACAACTTATTGATGAGAGATCAATAGATCATTTCCATATAGGCGAAGACCATATATGTGACCCAATACACATGCTTTATTGAACATGTGACCAAGACCTTCCATAGCTAGAATAAAGAGAAAAGGCGATAGCGGATCTCCCTGCCACAAACCTCAAGATGATTGGATTGTATAAGAGGGTGAAACATTGATCAAGATATAAATAAACACAGATGTCACTAGAGACCCTACCTATGAGATCCATTACTCTAAAAATCCATAAGCTCATAGAATATCATATAAATATGTCAATCTTAATTTATCGTATGCCTTGGATAAGTCAATATTGATAATCATACCTGGGCATTTCAACAATCGTAGTGAGTGGATCACTTCTTGCATGAAAATAATGCCATCTGCTATATGTTTCCCATGCATAAACCCTGTTTAGGTAGGTGATACAAGAAGAGGAAGAAATGGTTTCAATCTGTTCACTATTACATATGAGATAATTTTATACAACACATTGCATAGAGAAATCAACCTAAAACCATCTGGACTCTTAGAATGTCCTGCTTTTGGGGAAAGTGATAGGAATGTGGCATTAAGTACTAGATGAACAGACCCAGTCCATCTTAACTCTTCAACCAGGGCGTTGATTTCCTTCCCTAAGAATCCCCAACATGCCTGGAAAAAATTTGACGTAAACCTATCAGGTCTTGATGCCTTATTATTTGACATATTCATTACCACAAATTCTACTTTTAGATAAGATATTGGTGCCATTAATGCCATATTATGCTCCTCAATGATAGTACTTGGTATGTGTTGCAATATTGCATTTATTGACCGATTTCTTTGGTAGCGTTTCTCCATGTAGAGATCCTGAAAATATGTTACCAATTCCTTCTTGATTTCTTGATGTTGAAATTTCCTCTCACCATCCTAACCAATGAGGGACAAAATCATATTATGGTTTTGTCATTGAATCATAGCATTATGGAAAATTTTATAATTTCTTTCTCCTTCTTTAAGCCATTGTATTTTGTACTTTTGTTTTCAGAGAATCTCTTCCTATTTCCTTATGTTCTCCAAATTTTGAAGAGTCACTACCTTCGCTTCCAAGAGTTCTGCTGATCTACCTTCAACGATGATACGTTGTTGTATGTCTGACATTTGCCTTTCCAAAGCTATTTTGTCTTCAAATATGTTACCAAATACATGCTTATTACATAATTTAATCCTATGCTTCAAAGCTTTTAGTTTGAGTTGGAAAGTATGCATTTTGTTCACACTATGAATATTTATTTCTAACCACCATTTATGCAATAATTCAACAAAATCTATGGATTGTAACAAAAAACTTTCAAATCAAAATGGACGGTTGTTCGAGACTTCCTTTAAATCAATTTCCAAGCATATGGGCCAATGATCTAATCCCATATAAGACAAGATGGAGGCTTCAACAAAGATATCATTTTGTAGAATTTCCTCAAATAGAAAAAACAGTCCAAGCGACAAGCTATGTGGTTTTCTCCACCTCGCCAATTATTCTAGGTATATATTTCATTATTAGTGGGAACATCTATCAGATGAAATTCCTCTATATTCTCATCAAATGAGGATGAAGCCTAATCTAAACTATGAATTCCACCTTTTTTTTCCTATAGGGATCTTATAATGTTAAAATCTCCTCCAACTACCCATAAGGTGCTCCCTATTATTTCTTTTAACATCATCAATTGGTTCAAAAAACTCAGCTTATCTCTTGCACAAGAGGGACCATATGATGTCATTAATAAAACTCTCTTTCATACCCACATACCTAAAACTTCCTGCGAGGGTTCGTTCAGTGGCCATCTAATCTTGAAAAGTAACCTCGTTTGGAATCTGCTAAATCGTTATACCTCCCACATTTCCTCTTGCATCAATTGACATTGTGTTACATCCTTTCCAACAAAATCCTACTATGTACGTCATTCTTTTTTCTACCAGTTTTTTTTCTTGCAATATCACAATAGTGGGATTTTCTTTTCTAATTTTTTCTCGAAGATATCTTTGTTTTCCTTTTCTATTAAGTCCCATAATGTTCCATGAGAGCATCCTCATGATGATGGAGTGATTAATGTTGATGGTATCTTTGTCACCACCATAGCCTGACCTGGATTAGCTATGTTTATACATATGTTCTACCTTGCTTCTTTCTTTGGTTCTCTCCCCCCCCCCCCACCCCTCTTTTTTCTTTTGAAATTTTCCTTGAGTAGTAATTTCCTTTCCCTTTCTCCTTGAAATCTTGAAAGGAGTGTGCTATTTGATCCCCTTCCAATTTTATTTGTTTTGTTTTCTAGCTTAGGTAAGCTTTGGAGTAGTTTTGTCGTTGTTCCTTGGATAAGACATCTAAATCTTGTTGAGCCCAATCATTTACCATTGAAACCAACATCCACTCTTCTTTGGAAAGTTTTGATGGATTTTGTGTCAATAAAGGGGCGACCCCCTCAAAACCTAGCAAAGTATCAAAATCAAAACCTCCTTATTGTCTGTCATCTTCCTCTAGTTTTATTTTTAACAATTTTGTTGACACCTAATCCTCAGCGATTGGGAGAATTTGAATGTGAACATTCATCAAGAAGATGAACTGAACGATCACATTCATGGATATAATAGATAGCTACCTAATGGAATAAATGAATCAGTTTTTCTGGAGTTACTCCTGGCCTGACATGGTATCAGAGCACAGGTCCCAGGTTCCTCCTTTTGTGCCTTGTAACTCCTCTGTCCACTTCCTTCTGCTCTCTGTCCACTGCCTTCTTCTCTCTGTCTCATAATCTGACATCTCTGCCTGAACGTTGGTATGTTGTTTAACGCATGACATCTCTGCCTGAACGCCAGTATGTTGTTTAATGCATGACATCTCTGCCTGAATGCTGGTATGTTGTTTAACGCATGACATTCCTTGTTTTTAACGCCTGAACGTTTAACGCCCGAGGCCATAGACATTCCAGCTCCTGGTTGACACTCCAGCTCCCGTTTAACGTTTAACTGCATTGGAATTTTTTATGGTCTGCTATTCGTTGAAATGTTGTTGTGTTATGTGTATGAGAGCCGTGGTAGCTGAGTAGAAGCTGCATTCTTGAGAGCCGTATGAGAGCCTGAACAGTGGTATATTTGAAACACAGTTTGACATATTTGAAACGCTGCTTATTTGAAACGCTTGGAGAAGTGCCATGCCTTTTTTTGTCGGACCTCAATTATGTCAGTGTAACCCTAATTTAATTTATGGAAGTGTTTGAACATATTTGAACTAAAGTATTGTACCAATGCAGCATACAGTTTGGTTCCATTCCTTTGCTTTTGAAGTCGGTGAATCCATTATTGGATCCACGCATTCGACAAGCTCATATATTCTGTTTGTTTTTTAGGTTTCAAATCAGGACCGAAATCTCTGAAAGTTCTCTTCGTTTGACTGTGCCCATGATTATATAACCTTATATGATTACATTCTCTGCAACATCACCGTTCTCACTCGTTATATTTTGTGTAAGCTGCTGAGCATAGCCTGCAATCATGTTTTGAAATCGTTGTATTAAAGATTTTTGAAACGCTGTTTAACATGGTATCCGATATTTGAAATGCTACCTGACATGGTATCCGATATTTGAAACGCTGCCTGACATGGTATCCGATATTTGAAACACTGCCTGACATGGTATCCGATATTTGAAACGTTGTTTGATATGTATTGAGCGGGATATGTCACCATTAAGTTCTTATATTTGGTCTTGTGGTCTCTTTAATATACACATCATTCAAGTTCTCAGCTTGTGATTATCTTGGCTTCGAGTGATGTCCAAATATTTGGCCGTCATCTTAAAACTTCAAAAATTTTGAGCGCAGCAATATAGATGTATCTTTAATATTGATATCAAACATTGGAAGGATTTGAAGAAACATAGTGCATAAAGTATTTTTATCAGCAAAAGTTTTTTATATCAGCAGAAGTAATCTTTTACAGAATGCATTCAATCATCTCTATGGTGGGAATAGTTCTCACTGGAAAGGAGAACTATCCTGACTGGTCCCGGATGATACAACACACCCTCATCTTCAATGAGTTGTGGAAAGGAGTGTGTGTCGGAGAAGGAGACAGTGACCCAGAAAAGCCTACATCAGATAAAGAGCTTGCCATCTGGGAAAACAAGAACATCAAAGCGTATGCATTAATTGCAGCATCTGTAAATAAGGAGGTGAGTCGCCACATTTCATCATATTCAACTGCCTTTGAAGCTTTACAAAAGCTGGAAGAACTCTATGACTCACATTCTGTACTTGAAGTCGTCCAACTTATGATTAAACTCTTCACTCTTGAACTACAAAATAATGATCCTCTTGCTCTCGCATCTGAAATAAAGTCTATATGCATGATATTAAATCCACTAAAGTTGAGCTGGATATCTCTCTTATTGCTTTTCTCAAGGCACTTTATCCTACATACTCCAATTATCTTGAGTCTTTGCAAGCAAATGGAAATCTCAAAGATATAACCTTTGACTCTCTTGTGAAAAAGTTTGCTGAAAGAGAAAAAGCCTTTGGAAAGAAGACAGTCCCTGAATCTTCTGAAGAGACTATATGCATGGCTAATAAAGAAAAATATCCTGCTCAAGATTTTACAAGAGGAAGAGGTGGAAAAAGAGGAAGAGGAAGATACTTCAGAGGCAGGGGGGGCAGACATCCTCAAGGAGAAAAAGCAGATTTACATTTTATTCGCTGCAAAAGAAACGGATCACATGATGCCTCTACATGCAAGCTACCATGGGACAAAATTGAGCAGAGAAGAAACCAACAGAAAGGTAAAACTGATGATACAGACAAAGGTAAAGCACCTGAATCCACCCACTATGTTGAGGCACAATGTAACATTAGAGTAAATGAATATTTGTTTAACACTTCACTTGCTTCCTGGAAAAATGATTGGCTGCTTGATTCAGGAGCAACTTGTCACATGACTCATAGAAAAGATTTTTTTGAATATTTCACTAACAATGTTGATGGAGTAGTATACTTTGCAGATCAGTCAAAAATCAAGCCATCAGGGCTTGGCACAATTAGGCTTAAACTGCCTGGTCTCTCAGACTTTCTTTTGGATCATGTTCTATATCTCCCACAGCTCAAGAGAAACTTGCTGTCCTTGGTCCACATCTGCCAGCAAGGTCACTCCATTCATATGTTTGATGGCAAGCTTGAGGTGAGAAAAGCATCTGATCACTCACTTGTCATGGGGGGAATAGAAGAAGAAAGACTTTTCAAACTGCAAGGAACATTTGCTCATGCACAACATTTCTCATATATTTATCATCATGAAGAGGGTACACTTCCATCAAGTTTATTATGGCATGCTAGATTTGGACATTTAAACTATGACAGTCTCTGCTTATTGAAGAAAAATGGTGTTGCTGGTTTGCCTACAATTCCTAGAAAACTTAAGCAATGTGATGCATGCATTCTAGGAAAGCATAGCAAACAGTGTTTCATGATTCACATTCAAGAGCACATAGGGAGCTTGAACTTATTCATTCAGATTTATGTGGTCCAATGCCTGTTCCTTCTGCAAATGGAAATAAATATATCATGACATTTATTGATGACTACACCAGAATGTGTTGGGTTTATTTATTGAAGAACAAATTTGATGCTTTCCTAACATTCAAGAATTTTCATAAATGGATTGAAAATGATGCACAATCTCATATTGGGTCTATTCGCACTGATAATGGAAAAGAATATACATCAAATGAATTTGAACAATATCTTCGCAAACATGGGATTAAACATCAAACAACTGTGCCTTATAATCCCCAACAGAATGGTGTAGTTGAAAGAATGAACAGAACAATTTTGAATATGGTACGATCCATGATTTTTTTCAAAAATGTAAAGATAATGTTTTGGGCTGATGCTGTTCTATGTGCTGCATATATAAAGAATAGATGTCCATCTAGTGCTATAAGAAACAAGACTCCTTATGAATTGTGGTATGGACATGTTCCTTCGGTCAAACATCTCAGGATTTTTGGTTCCACCTGTTATGCTTTGATACCAAAGGTATATAGAAACAAACTTGGTGCTAGAATTCGTAAGTGTATTTTCTTGGGGTATTCAAATACCTCCAAAGCATACCGCCTCTATGATGAAGAAAATAAAAAGTTCGTTATATCTAGAGATGTAATTTTTCTTGAATCATCCAAATCTGACAATGTTGTTGAGCGGCAACTTGATCGCTTGGATAGATTCGCAAAAATGAAATCATTTCAAGAATTTGAAAATCAGATTCCACATCTTGAAGGGGGGATTCCTATACTAGATCAACATGTGGAATCGTCTTCTGAAGAAGATTCTCCCCCGTCTGAAACCCCAACAACGGATGATGCTTTAAGTGATGTAATTGATAGAATTGGGAGACTCAATCTTGATTCAGTCCCAACTCAATCAACAGAGCAGCGTGGACCATCTCAGAAAGGTCCCCCAAAGTGGCTGACGAAGACACTTGAAAGTGTTCATCCTGATGAAATTGGAAAACGGGAACCAGAAATTCAAACCGACAAAATGGAGGTGATGTAGATGACTCTAATTCACCTGTTGATATGGATGTTTCTTATGATTGTGAAT
>APFE031646208.1:1419-17266 GCA_000404065.3 Pinus taeda | reverse complement strand
CACTTGTGGACAATTTATGGGACAAATTGCCAAATTCATGACTTTCTATCTAATCCCAGAGTCCAGATGACGGAAGCTATCCATTGTAAGATCCTATGAAAAATTCTATCCATGGTAAAAGGTCATCTGCATTTGTCATCATAACTAAAACTACCCTTCACTGATCATTGCTGATTCATGTAGCAGAGTTGGCCTTTTCTAAAGAAATGTTGTAATCTAAAGAAATATTTACTTGGTGGTTATCCTTACAACCATTATTAGAATATTGGGTTGACCAATAATAACTGTAATGACACTGGGCTTATCCGATTTATTTTACAACTTTGATGCAGGAAAATAAGACTCACTTACTTGAAACAGAGCAATGATTTAAATCGGATCCCAATCTTTCAGCCGACTTTCTGTTTTAATGGATTGCTCTAAATTCTTGAGATCTGCTCTTGAGTCTTGGAAATAATTTTCAACTTGCTTTTCTAATAGCGTACATGATATAGGAGTTTGGCTTGTAAATATATCTCTTTCCCGAAAACTTTTAAGATTCTACTCTGATAGTTTGTATTCCTTTGCAAATGTGCTAAAGCAATTTCCCAAGATTTTCCCAGATTCCTACTTCGTTGAAATAAATTTAAGTTATTTTCCCATAGTGTTTCTCTAATTATTTGTTTTGCGAGAGGGAAGGGGGAAGATTAGTTATTTATAATCAGATGGGCTACTGGCACCTGTTACCCTGAAAATTCTGCTCATATGATCTATCATAGGCTGCACTTCCAATTTCCCAATAACAGAATGGTGCCCTGAGTATTTATTTGAACATATTTTGTTCCCATATAAAATATTAAGCATTCCTTGAAATTGTGGGTTTCTTGACTTTTGACCAATAACTATTTGTTTTGCTAGGAAGCTGATGATTCAGTGCCTTTCTTTTGGGGTACTGCAGCTGATGATTACCTTGTACTATCTGATGAGCCAAATGTCCTAAAAAAGGGATGTGGAAAATCTTTTGCTCCATTTCCCCGAGGTAATATAGGACTGCTAAATTAGAGCTTAGCTGTTTTTTAGCTATCTGACACATGAAAGTGTAGCTGAGTGTTGGCTATAGAGCCTCTAAT
The DNA here is from genome assembly GCA_000404065.3 of Pinus taeda. Taxonomy (NCBI): domain Eukaryota; kingdom Viridiplantae; phylum Streptophyta; class Pinopsida; order Pinales; family Pinaceae; genus Pinus; species Pinus taeda. Next base: position 16,157 of record APFE031646208.1, on the reverse strand, counting down.
GTAATATCGGTTGTTGAATTTGCCTTCACAGGTTGTTACTTCTCTACATCAGGTGGATTGGAGAGCTTTGAACATCATTTGAATAAGCTGATGCCAATGCCTCGTGTTGATAGTGCATTTGGCAATAGCAGGATCTCTTCCTCTGGCTGGGTAGAATCCTCTCATGGCAAGCTCATTACTAATACTTTGCAAGAGTTCACATATGATAATTTAATGACTTTTCAAGCACTTGGAGAGCAACATATTGTGAACCAAACGATAGCAACCTATAATAGTAAGGTTATTGTAGAGGCAACCACAGGAATAGAATTATCGTGTAAAGTTGATGACTTCTTCACTTTATATTTAGATTTCAATTCTCCTATGGCTGTAATAAAAGTTTCAAATGCACTTAATAAAAATGTATCCATTGTTGACTCTAGTGGAACGTTCTTCAGCTCTCTGAATAATAATCAAAATGCAGGGGGAGACGATACAATCACCAGCACCCAACAGACATACAATTATCAAAGCACTCAAGGTTGCTATTCCAAGCAAGTTAAAGCAATCAACTCAGCACTTGGGATCAATTCCCACAAAGCAATTCTATACCTGCTCTTCAAATTCCTTCAAGCTTTTGAAAGTAAAACCAATGAATTATCAATATAATTTTACAATAATAAAAAACAATTAAAAGGCCTTTAGCGAGCTCAAATTGCTCATCCGTTAGGCTTGAACCAACATCTCTTCTAGAGAAATTCAACAATTCTAATTTAATAACCCTATCGGCCTCTCTTGTACTTTTGGGACAATGGCTAATTAAAATCATTTTTTCATATATAAAAACTCAGGAGCATTTATTTATTTCTAAATAACAAAATATCCTTTGTATGTTTAATCTAAATTCATTTTTAAATTATTTAATCACTTAAGTGGTTCATCTCAAACTCGTGCTTATTTCTTTGTAAATAACAAAATATTATTTGTACGTTTAATCTAAATTCATTTTTAAATTATTTAATCGCTTAAGTGGTTCATCTCAAACTCGCCAATATAAAATGAAACTTGAATTTAAAACACAGAGGATCTGTTGTTTTAAAAACTATATAAGACGTATGATTGGCGCCTTTAATACGTGTCAACGGTCATCACTAAATTTGTTGAAACATACCAATCCATTGCGTCCATGCTATTTTTCCTTATCAATATCCTAAACCGAAGTTATTAAAACGAATTTGGAGCGTTTTGTTAATTTTGACAGAGAAACCCTATAAAATTGAAATGCAGAATTGACAGAGAATAACCTTCAAAAATTAATTTGATCTCTACACCGACAGACGGATTCCAGGTCCAAATCAAATAAAGATTGAATGTACAGTTTCTTATTTCTTTAATTTTCAACTTAACCGCAAACCCAACAAACAACACATCTTAGTCCGACAGATAAAAGAGTAGGAGAAAAGTAATAAAGATTGAGAAAGAAAGTGAGCTCAAACTCTCTTAACCGGGCAGAGAATGATGCACAGATTGCGCTGAAAATGTTTGTTGGAGATAAAATTGTGGACAAAATCGGAAAAAAATGTATTAGAAAACAAACGAGTGGCCGAAGACCATCAAAATTGATTGCATTATATAAAGCCCCAAAAACTCAACGGATCCAAAACCTAAGCAGGGGACCTATTTTATTATACTTGACTGCATATATGTATTGATAGGACTTGTTTGCATTAGGAGCTCAAATAAATAATTAACTAAAGGGTTGGTAAAAGAAACAATGAAGTATTTTGAGAAAAAAAAAATTAGTAGGGAAGAATACTAAAAAATTAAGCTAATCGGGGCGCACAAGAATGGGATTCGTCCGGCCAGAGTTTGATTTAATCTAACAAGGGCGCACAAAAATGGAACAATTGTGGAGTAGGGTTGCCGCATAGCTTGCTAAATGCTTGATATTGAGGATTTATGATCCACATTTGACACAATGACGTGAGAGACTAGTTCATTCACCTATGATACATCCCAATCCAAATTTTTATTAGGAAGATATTAATAATGTGTAGGACTAGAGGATTTGGATGATCTCTCTATTGAAGGAGGCCTCCATAGGGAGATGAGCTTGTGGATGAGGTCATCTTGGCCTTCTTGTCCATTTTTACTCCATGCAAGCCTCCTGCTACGATGTTTGATTATGCTCAGTTCATTGCAGACAGAATGCATGAGCAATTCACTAGAGTGCCCACTGAAAGAGTTTTCAAATACTCTTCTGTATTGTTTCATATGTTCTTGTATTACTAGACAAAAAAGTTCCCTTTGAGCATCTAGAAGCTGGATACCAAGGGAAAGGAGAGATCAGTCATCTACTGGACACCCTTGGTCCACAAGTTTTCCACAACATTCACCTACAAAGACTTCATAGACTCTTTTTTATATCCTGTCATGAACATGCTGACTTCTAAGATTCAACCTAGAATCAGCCCAGAGATCAATAGAGTGCTACGATTGGCAAAGAACAGCGAGGTGAGAGATTGGTACCTCTACCAGAACCACACTAAGAGCAGAATCTATGGCTGCCAATTAGCCCCCTACAAGTTGCCCAAATACCTCCCAATGAAGATATTTGCTCTTGAATACTTCAGAAAAATCATCATCTCTGATTAGGTCCACTTCCTAGCTTATAGGAAGAAAACCCAGTTCAAAGTGAAAAACCAATTGGGACTATTCATTTACAACAATAGAGAGGCTGGACAAGAGGCCGACAATTTACTACACAAGATGAAGTTCAGAAACAACTTCGTATGGCACTATGACCCTCAGGGGGTTATAACTAAACTTAGACTCAGGGTCAAGTTGGGAGCATAGATCCACCACCCAAGACTTGAAATTGAACAATTTTCTAACCAGGATGAGTGGGTGAAGAACACCTTGATTGATATGGACAACACTGCTGTGGATGTAGAGAACACACTCATTGATCTTGAAAGACAATTTGATCACAACTCTTTCCTGCAGGTTCCAGAGCAAGGGGAGCCAATGAACATTCCTCCTATCCTTCAAACCCTAGCCAATGAAGAGAAGAATCCTAAGAGGAACAAGGAGGAGGCATCTAGCTCTTCCATGGAGACTACTGATGAGTTGTTTGAGCCAATCAAGAGGCCCAAGTTGAATCGTGTCTTTGAACATGAGGAGAACATTGCTTCAGAGGAAATAACTAAAACTGAGGTAATGTGGCAGAGAAGTGAAAAAACCACTACATTAGGTGAAACACAGCAGTTATCAACCTCCAACACACATATGATAGAGAGACAACAGAATATGAAGGTTTCTTTCTTGGTCAGGCTAGCTGACAAGGAAAAGGATATCAAAGATAGATTCAAAGAGATTAAGATGAGGAATGAAAAATTGAAGGCAAAGACATATGCCCACACCTCAAGCTTACGCCGCCAAACCAGACCAGACTGATGTCAACCTTTGACATCAAAGCAGGAAAAATGCAGGTATCATTTTTACAGCCCACTGTATAGCAACCAAAGACCTCAACAAACTACAAGAAGACAAATTTTGAGGTGTTGGCCAGGGATGTTCATCCCATTGATCAGATAAAGTTCCATAAGTAGGCTGGAGAAATGATTTACTCCACCCTCACAGAAAAGGCCATGGATGCTTTTAAGCTGAAAGATTCATTGGATAATGTGACAACCCAATTCAATCTGGAAAAGGCCTTCTCACAGGCCAAAGACACCAAGATAAAATCCTTGGAGGACTTGACCATTGCACTAGGCCATGACCCAAGTGATGTTAAGGCCACAGATAAATTAATCAAGAAGAAGAATGAGGACATAGCAACCCTCAAGAAACAGTTTAAGTTGCCTCCTTCACAGCACCCACAGACAAAAGAGGTCCTGGAAAGTCAGACCAATCATGAAGAGATGATGGACCTAGTGCTCCAACTGAATGATCAGTTGAAGGAGATGGAGAAAGAACGGGATAGCTTGATGCAGCTTAAACGAGCTAGTTTGGATAATGCTCTTGCAACTGTCATTCCAACAGTTACCATTGTTGTACCTTCTACTTTGGCATCATCTTTAGCTCCCACTGCTCCAATGGCCACTGCACTACCTACTACTACATCAGCAACATGATCAACAACAACAGCCTCCATAGGTGATTAAGCAAACATGCTGGTCAAAGAAATGGAAGAAATGTCCATTCAAACCAATGAGATGAACAAACTTAAGGAGAAAGTCACCAGCCTAGAAACAGACTAAAAATTGGCCCAAATCATGCACAAAGAAGAACAACAGAAGGCTACAAGGATGGCTAAAAGAATCAAAAGCCTGGAGAAAGAACTGACATTGGATGAACCTCTAGGTAAAGCTAAGGAGCAACTATGGGTCAATATCATTGACTCTGCCAATGATATTTGGCCATCCAATCAGGTTATTTTTGAACAAATTGATTTGATAAAGTAGGCTACAGAAGCCATTCAGAAAGTTAAAGAAGAACTTGGAGATATGCCATAGGAAGCTTGTTGGCTTGTATGGGCCTGACCCAGGTTCATAGGTGATTTAGCCAAGCAAATACCGGTACTACTGACCCTTTTGGCAACAGTGCGCGGAGCGCGGACTGAGGTCTCACCCGAAGTAGTATGGGAGGGTGCTAGAACCAGGTTTCCGCACCCTGGGGATGTCTGATGAGCTTCTGGAGGTCCACGGTTCGACCCTGCACGCACGTCGCTATGCGCACTTGCTATCCCTTCGCAACCTGCGATGTTGCTTCAGCGCAACCCATAATATCCAAGTCCCTTGCTATGTAATATGTTATTAACTGGTTACTTAACTTGTTTAGGTAAGACTAATGATTATTACAACATATTCAACAATCATATCAGTGCGCGCGATAAATAAAATAGTATAAACGTAAAGAAGGCAGTGCACAACAGATACACAGAAATAGGAAACAACTTCTCTTTATTTATCTTCAATCCTGATTACAGACTCGACAGGGGTCCGCGCACTCAGCTGCGGACTCTACTAGGCCTCTACGCACTCAGCTGCAGAGCCTCTTCCTACTATTATGACCCAATACACTTAGACTCCTACTCTAAGCTCGAACCATTTGTATTCTTTTCTCTTCTTCCCTCGCTCCTTTTACAACTTAGAGCCTCGCTCTATTTATACAATCCCATGGTCCGCAGACCATAGGTAGGCTGACATGGCTTTACATTACATTACATTACTTTAGGGTAGACAGCCCTATGACTTAACCTATACTTCATGCTCCGCGCCCGCAAATCGCGGAGTCTTACAAAACCTTTGACTAAAACTTGGGCTTTGAGCCCCAAAACATGCTGTGGGGGGATTCCATGCCCAACAGCCCCCCAACACAACAATTGTGACTCGTCCCGAGTCACTCTGCTGGTGCAACGACCTTGGCGCGAAGCCCCTCCAACTGGTACCGTACTGCTTAGAAGTCCGCAACGCACTGTTATGTGGTTCGCTGGACCTACTGCATGCACTCCTTCGATGCTTCTTTGTGAGGATCCGCTACCTACCTTAGCGCATATAGTCCTTGCATCTGTGCGAGTTTTCCCTCAATGTCAGCCGTAATAGTGAAGGCCTCATCAATCCAAGGCTAGACGCGCGCCTTGAGAAGTGCCTCTTTCTGTCTAGCGGCATTCACCTGCTCTTTCAACGCCCTTGCTTGCTACATCTTTGCCAGTTGCTGAGTGAAGAAGACTGCCTACGCATTTCCCCTAACATTATCATAGTGTTCCTGCAGTTCGCACGCCTCCGTTTCGAGGCGCTGTATGTTGGGGTCCTCTTGCAAGAATGTGAGGACGTCAAAAGCTTGGTCCAACATATCGGTACAGTCTTGCACTGCCCGCCCAATTTCTTCTAGTCTTGTTTGAATCACGCTAACGCACTGCTCTCTAACTTCTGGAGGAGTGGAAGGTTGCGCCTTCATCCGTAGCTCAGCAATCTGGAGGTTTAGCTCCAGCTGCACTCGTGTTGTTTCCTCGCGTGCGCTGCGGACTCCACTTGCCAGACAGTGGATCCACATCTCTGTTGGTAGGTCTGCGGCGATGGACAACTTTGGGACTCGCTGGCATGCTTCATCGACTGTCTTCACAATCTGCTAATTCTGTGACGCTAGTTCGTCCCGCTGTAGGCTGAGCTGTTCGATGTTGATCTTCTGCTCACTCATCACTTGAATCGTGCGACCTTCCCTGGCGCAAAGCTCTGCTGTTATGCCATCCTGCAGCTAGTACAATGTGTATCACGGAAGGGAAGCCAAATTTAGGCCAAGTCCCTTCATCCTACCCACCGCGACTCTGTCGTCCTCTTTCTCTATTGTTAGTGCTCCTTTCGGTAGCACTACGGTATTGGCCATCTTTGCGCGTAGCAGCGGCTCTATTGTTGATGTACCTACTATGTCGTAGGTGGCTACGGTTCCTTTCTGTGGGGGCTGCACCTATAGTTCCTGTAGTTGCGCCCTTAGGGCCCCACCATAATCTGCTGCTCTGACATGGCTTCTTGGAGCGCTTCCTTGGTGACCTCGTGAACTGTGTCACTCATGTCGTAGAGGTCGCCTTTTGTTAGTGTCATCGGTTCAATGGCCAATTTGGATGCCTTGACCTTTTTTCGTGGACTTGATCTCTCCGTGACGCGTGACCTTTTCAGCTGGATGGACGTTGTGCCTGGGTCCGTGCCTTCTTATGTGTCCTCTGCTCCCTGTCCTGTAGACAAGTTCAGCACTCCTCGTCCTGTGTTGTGGTGGCCCCTGTTGCCTGCGTTGTTGCTGCTTCTTCGGCGGCCTTTGCCTGCTCTGCGACTGCCCTTGCTGCCTCGCGGGCAGCTCTTACCTCCGCAGCTACTTGTTCATTGCGCCTTTGCTGGGCCAGCTTTGTGACATGCAACTTGGTTGCATCCTTCTGCTTCTGTGCTACTGTTCTATCCATCTCCTCCAGATCCGGGGCACGCCACTCAGGGGGCCATGATTCTAGCACTGAAAAGATCGCATCGTAGATAGCGATGAAAGGGAGCTTGGTCCATTGCTGCGTCGAGTCCTTACATGCCTTGATGTACACATTATGCATGTCCACCTTGAAGTCTGCAAAGCTCCGCAAACTGTTGTGCATTGTGGGGGACAAGCGCGGTCGTCTATTGATCCACATCCAGATGCTCACCTCCATAAGCACCTAGGAGATCTTGGTGTCATGAATTTGCTTGGTGTCCTTGGTGGCCCAGAGCGACACGTACTTTGCGGCCTCTGGTAAGTCCTATTCAATACTGTGAAACACAACAGTTATCAACCTCCAACACACAGATGATAGAGATACAACAGAATATGGAAGTTTCTTCCTTGGTCAGGCTAGCTGACAAGGAAAAGGATATCAAAGATAGATTCAACGAGATAAAGATGAGGAATGAAAAATTGAAGGCAAAGACATATGCCCACACCTCAAGTTTACGCTGCCAAACCAGACCAGACTGATGTCAACCTTTGACATCAAGCAGGGAAAATGTAGGTATCATTTTTACAGCCCACTGTACAGCAACCAAAGACCTCAGCAAACTACAAGAAGACAAATTTTGAGGTGTTGGCCAGGGATGTTCATCCCATTGATCAGATAGAGTTCCATAAGTAGGCTGGAGAAATGATTTACTCCACCCTCACAGAAAAGGCCATGGATGCTTTTAAGCTAAAAGATTCATTGGATAATGTGACAACCCAATTCAATCTGGAAAAGGCCTTCTCACAGGCCAAAGACACCGGGATAAAATCCTTGGAGGACTTGACCATTGCACTGGGCCATGACCCAAGTGATGTTAAGGCCACAAATAAATTAATCAAGAAGAAGAATGAGGACATAGCAGCCCTCAAGAAACAGCTTAAGCCGCCTCCTTCACAACACCCATAGACAAAATAGGTCCTGGAAAGTCAGAGCAATCATGAAGAGATGATGGACCTAGTGCTCCAACTGAATGATCAGTTGAAGGAGATGGAGAAAGAACAGGATAACTTGATGCAGCTCAAACAAGCTAGTTTGGATAATGCTCTTGCAACTGCCATTCCGACAGTTACCATTGTTGTACCTTCTACTTTGGCATCATCTTTAGCTCCCACTGCTCCAATGGCCACTGCACTACCGACTACTACATCAACAACAAGATCAACAACAACAACCTCCATAGGTGATTAAGCAAATAGGCTGGTCAAAGCAATGGAAGAAATGTCCATTCAAACGAATGAGATGAACAAGCTTAAGGAGAAAGTCACCAGCCTAGAAACATACTAAAAATTGGCCCAAATCATGCACAAAGAAGAACAACAAAAGGCCACAAGGATGACTGAACGAATCAAAAGCCTGGAGAAAGAACTGACATTGGATGAACGTCTAGGTAAAGCTAAGGAGCAGCTGTGGGTCAATATCATTGACTCTGCCAATGATATTTGGCCATCTAATCAGGTTATTTTTGAACAAATTGATTTGATAAAGTAGGCTACAGAAGCCATTCAGAAAGTTAAAGAAGAACTTGGAGATATGTCAGAGGAAGCTTGTTGGCTTGTATGGGCTTGACCCAGGTTCAGAGGTGATTTAGCCAAGCAAATCCTGTACTATTGACCCTTTCGGCAACAGTGCGCGAAGCGCAGACTGAGGTCTCACCCGAAGTAGTATGGGAGGGTGCTAGAACTAGGTTTCCGCACCCTGGGGATGTCTGATGAGCTTCTGGGGGTCCACGGTTCGACCCTGCGCGCACGTCGCTACACGCACTTGCTATCCCTTCGCAACCTGCGATGTTTCTTCAGCGCAACCCGTAATATCCAAGTCCCTTGCTATGCAATATGTTATTAATTGGTTACTTAACTTGTTTAGGTAAGACTAATGATTATTACAACATATTCAACAATCATATCAGTGCGCGCGATAAATAAAACAATATAAACGTAAAGAAGGCAATGCACAACAGATACACAGAAATAGGAAACAACTTCTCTTTATTTATCTTCAATCCTGATTATAGACTTGACAGGGGTTCGCGCACTCAGCTGCGGACTCTACTAGGCCTCTACACACTCAGCTGCAGAGCCTCTTCCTACTATTATGACCCAATACACTTAGACTACTACTCTAAGCTCGAACCATTCGTATTCTTTTCTCTTCTTCCCTCGCTCCTTTTACAACTTAGAGCCTCGCTCTATTTATACAATCCCATGGTCCGCAGACCATGGGTAGGCCGACATGACTTTACATTACATTACATTACTTTAGGGTAGACAACCCTATGACTTAACCTATACTTCACGCTTCGTACCCACAAATTGCGGAGTCTTACAAAACCTTTGACTAAACCTATAGTTCCTGTAGTTGCGTCCTTAGGACCCCCACCACAATCTGCTGCTCTGACATGGCTTCCTGGAGCGCTTCCTTGGTGACCTCGCGAACTGTGTCGCTCATGTCGTAGAGGTCGCCTTCTGTTAGTGTGATCGGTTCGATGGCCAATTTGGATGCCTTGACCTTTTTTCGTGGACTTGATCTCTCCATGAGGGGCGACCTTTTCAGCTGGATGGATGTTGTGCCCGGGTCCGCGCCTTCTTATGTGTCCTCTGCTCCCTGTCCTGTAGACAAGTTCTAGCCCTCCTCGTCCTGCGTTTTCGGTGGCCCCTGTTGCCTGCACTGTTGCTGCTTCTTCGACGGCCTTTGCCTGCTCTGCGGCTGCCCTTGCTGCCTCACGAACAGCTCTTACCTTCGCGGCTGCTTGTTCATTGCGCCTTTGCTGGGCCAACTTTGTGACATGCAACATGGTTGCATCCTTCTGCTTCTGTGCTACTGTTCTATCCATCTTCGCCAGATCTGGGTCACGCCATTCGGGGGGCCATGATTCTAGCATTGAAAAGATCGCATCATCGATAGCGATGAAGGGGAGCTTGGTTTGCTGCCTCGGGTCCTTACGCGCCTTGATGTACACATTATGCATGTCCACCTTGAAGTCTGCAAAGCTCCGCAGACTGTTGTACACTGTGGGGGACAAGCGCGGTCGTCTATTGATCCACATCCGGATGCTCACCTCCATAAGCACCTAGAAGATCTTGGTGTCATGAATTTGCTTGGTGTCCTTGGTGGCCTAGAGCGACGCGTACTTTGCGGCCTCTGGTAAGTCTTGTTCAATACTAAGGAACTGACTGTCCTCGGGAAAATTTCCATGTTACTAGTAAAATAGACAAGAGCAACCACGCGTAGTGGAAGGTCTTGCCCTGCTCCTGGGCTTCCTTGCAGTTAGTCAGGAACTCCTCGCAGAGGAACTCAGCCCAGTTGAATTGGACCCCCTCCACGCATTGTTCTGCCAACGCAACTACCGGCACTGGTAACTCATCTCTGTGGAATTTTCTCATTACCTTCCTAGCGAGGAGCTGGGTGGCTATGCACACCCCTTTATCTTTAATGCTGTTAATTACGTAACCCCTCTTTTTCTTCTCTAGTTTGTATTTTTTCTTTATGGCCTCTGTGAGTGCCAAATCTCTGCTTTTGCTTGCTATCGCCGCAGGGTCCTTTCCCTTACAGGGGAACCGAGAATCCTATGGATGAGATCTGCTGTGATGGGACTAGGCTCTTCCTGCCATAAGTACCCATCGTGCACTAGGCAAATTAGTTGCATGATGACAAAAATAGTGATAGGCGCGCACCGAAAGTGTGGAATCCACATCAGATGAAGTAATCCGGCCTTCTCCACACTGCGCGGCTCTAGTGTTGTGACTGACTCCTCCGTACTTTGCTTCATGAGGCTCTCCGTCTCCAAGTGCGGGAACTTCTCACTGTCTGCGAGGTTTCAATCCTCAAACTTCATTGTGGGTATGCAACACAGGTGTGAGTGCTCGAACACAATTCCATCGGGGAGGAGCAAGGGTCTAGAGAGCGCTTTTAGTGACATCCAAGTCCTTGGGTATCTTGGATTTCCCTTTTCACGAAGGAACGTACTCGGGCAATTTCGCTGCAGCACGCACCAGCTGGATGTCCTCTTCCAAGTCTTCTCCTGCCTCTATCTCATCAATGAAATCCTGTAGGTCCTCCTCCTCGTCATCTGTCTCAATGATGACAACCTTGCCCTTTTCTTCCATTGAAAGTTTACTGAATTGTGAATTCCTTGGGGACATGTGAATTGGTCCCGCCGCCTGCTTATCTTTGTTGGGCCTCGGCGTCCGAGGTGATTTCAAGATTTTTGGCGCGACCCTAGTGTCTCTGGGAACATCATGCACCGTGGGGTCCTGCGCGACCTCGTCGGTGGTTCCTTCTGTAGAGCCCAAACCTCTCCTAGTAGTTGTCACCTGGCTTGAGCTGTTTGTGGTTGTTCGCGAACTTCGGGGCTCAAATCTTGCTCAGCGCTCAACACTCTGTGCTCTAATGGACAACTCAAATCTCAAATGAACAAGTGTTGTCTCATGGTTAGCCCTTGGAGTTTTATAGAGCCTTTTAAATTCAAATCCGGCCGTTCCCCCCAATTTTGGGCCATCAATGCTTTCTGTTGAGCCTTAAACCTGCACCTTCCAATACACCCTCTTAGCCTTCTTTCTCCACTCACTTCATTCACCCAGTTGTTAAATCATTGCATTATAGTCTATAAAGGACTTTTTATATGGTTTTCTGACTATACTTATGACTGTTGTTTGGTTTAGTTTTTTGTTCATGCAGCTGCGGAAACTTGCCAGTTGTCAGTTTCCGCAGCCAGCACAGGATTCCACAGCCATTTTGTTAAAAGCTGTGCTACAGGTGTCCTATGAATAAATGAGCTACATGGGCAAGCTCCAGGTGGCGGATACATGGAACGTGTCCCTTCAAATTAGCCAAATCATCCATCGAAGGCCACGGTCAACGAAGGTCAAAGGCGAGGACAACCAAAGAGTTCACCGGTGGCACGTCACTGTTTTGAGCATGTGAATGTTACGTGGCACAATCCTCAGCTCACGAAGGCACCAACACACCTGGAGATTGTTCCCGAGACCTGAATCTAACAGCCAACCACTTCGAAGATTTAAGAAACATGATGACAGTTACACTAGATCTCGGCTGAAGGGATCTACGTGTCTTTAGCAACGCATTTAATAGCGTAGAAGTTTGTTAATTAGCTTTAGCATTTTGGCATTATAAATAACGCGTCGATGGACGCTGTAAAGGAGCTTTTTGATATGTATGTGAATTCTGAATTGTTTATGTGAATTCCGAACTGCTGCTATCACCCCACTGTTTTTATATGCTGCTGTTTAATACATGAGAAGACTTTTATGAGTTCATCCGTGTGATTATTGGTTGACTGGCTAAAGTGGCAGAGGGCCCCTGCACGCTGAAGCCTTGTAAAGTTTTCATTTAGTTTTATTATGTTTTTGTTTTTATCATTAGCTTGTACATAATATACTGTTTGATGTTTCTGCTGTTTATATTTTCACCTTTGTTTTCTTAGAGCTGTCAACTGATCAGTACTTTTCTGTAGGTTTTCTTAGGCAGCCCGGGCAATTTTTCATCTTTTTGATAACTATTGGCATATGAGATCATCTTGTCCTTCCTGCTAACTTTCATTTTCTGAAGTTAAATTCAGCATTGTCCTTTCAAGTTGTGATTTGCTTATTTATTTTTCTGCTATTTAGATATCATACTGCTCACCAATTTATGGTTTCTTTCTATGGTCAAGTGACCTATCAGCAAGAAATCAGAAATATACTAACGGTAGTGTGATTTAGTTATCATATTGCTTACTCATGGTTGCTTTCCACAAGGTAGATTGAGCTGGAATGGTAAAGGACTAAAGAGTTCAAGTAGTGTGACTAGTTTCTTTTATGCAATTTAATTTCTTGTCATTTAGATATCATATTGCTTGACTTGTTCATGATTACTTCCCCAAGGTAGATTGAGTTGAAGGGTAAAGGATTTGAAGAGTTCAAGTAGTGTGATTAGTTTCGTTTATGCAATTTACTTTCTTGCCATTTAGATATCATATTGCTTGACTTGTTCATGATTACTTCCCACAAGGTAGATTGAGCCGAAGGGTAAAGGATTTGAAGAGTTTAAGTAGTGTGAATTAGTTGCTTTGCTTTAACTTTGAGTTGTTTTTAGTTTTTACTTTCTTTTCATTTCGGCAGCAAGGATACTGGGCCATTGTCATTAGTTCACTATTTGATGCATTTACTTCCTCTTAAGAATTGATTTTAGTTTAGTTGTTTTAAAGCTTTCTTTTTTAGCACTTTCAAGTTTGCGAAAATCACTGTAGAAAACATCACCATCTATGCTCCATACTTCACTTTCATCCTTTCCATCACACATTAGGGAAAGATAAATCCAAAAACAAACTAAAAACTCAAAACGACAAAAGACTAAGGAAATGGTTATCTAGTACATATAGTACACTTCACTTTGTCAGTTTACGAACCCCGGGTTGACATTTTAAATAGCAATTTAGATCACACTAAATTGACCAAACAGTCACTCTAACCATTGTGTTTATCTTATAAATAAAAATGATAGAAGTGATATTATATTGTTATTTTATGTAGATGACATGCTTGTTGCAGGGTCTAACATGCAGGAAATAAATGTGCTCAAATGAAAATTGGCAAACTCATTTGAAATGAAGGATTTGGGTGTTGCAAAACAAATCCTTGGTATGAGAATAACTAGAGACAAGAAAAATCGCAAATTAACAGTGTCTCATCGTGAGTACATAGAAAAGGTGTTGGAAATATTTCATATGCAGAATGAACAACCAGTTAGTACAGCTTTCGCTTCCCATTTCAAACTAAGTAAGGAGATGTGTCCCAAGTCTCGGGAAGAGATGGATTATATCTGTAAAATTCCATATGCATCCATAGTTGGAATCTTAATGTATGCAATGGTATGCACAAGGCCTAATATTGTACATGCAATGGGGGTTGTAAGAAGGTATATGAACAACCCAGGAAAAGAGCATTGAATGGTAGTAAAGTAGATTCTCGTATATTTGAGAGGTGCCACAAAACAAGCATTATGCTTTGGTGGTTCAAACATTGCTCTACAGAGATATGTTGAGGTAGATATGGTAGGTGATAGAGATAATAGGAGGAGCACCATAGGGTATGTGTTTATTATAGGCGAAACAACTACCAGTTGGGTTTCAAAATTGCAAAACATTATTGCACTTTCAACAACGGAAGCAGAGTATGTTGCTACTACAAAGGCTAGTAAAGAAATGGTTTGGTTACAAAGGTTTATGGATGAATTGGGCAAGAAGCATGAGATAGATAGGTTATAAATTGATAGCTAGAGTGCCATTCATCTAGAAAAGAACTCAACATTTCATTCCAATACTAAACATATGAAGCTCAAGTAACATTTCATATGGTTAGTGTTGGAAGATGGATAATGAAGGTAGAAAAGATACACACTAGTCAGAATCTTGCAGATGTGTTAACAAAAGTTGTAACTACGGAGAAACTGAGATTCTTCTTAGTTTCAATTGGTCTTTGACTATGATGGTGAAGATGAGAGATAGTCATTGTCTAGCAAGTGAAGCAACGATGGAGTTTATATAATCATTCTCCAAATGGGAGATTGTTGGGTGTGTATCTTGATTATATTCCTGATTGTTCAGAGGTTTTTTGTTTTAGCTGCGTTGGATCCCTGTTCCTAATGGGGAAGCAATGTCGACCATTTAATACCATAATGGGTGTCCAGGGAGGGGGTGAAGACAATTTTTATGAGTCCTCCCCTGGAAATGGTTTTAGGGTAGTTCCCTCGA
>APFE031646207.1:15237-39806 GCA_000404065.3 Pinus taeda | reverse complement strand
TTCTTATTTTCTTCATTTGCAAAATTAACATTCTACCTACTATTCATATCATTTTGTTTCTTCCTACATTCATTGGCATAGTGCCCAAATTTCTTACAATAATGACATTGGACTTGGGATTTGTCATACCTTTGTCCATGAGCTTGATGTTTGCTTGAACCTTCATCTTGGTTCTGATTGCAGCTCCTTCCGCTTGTGCTTGCAGGATAATTAATATCTGCCTCTGATTTGGCTTCTTCCACGACCTCCGTTATTTGCTCTGCCTCGGCTTCTTCTTTGGCTGAAAGACATCTCAGTCTTGAATGCTTGCTCAAGAGAGGAATCTGTTCCTCTACTCAGTCTGTGTTCATGAGACATAAGAGAAGCACTGAGTTCATCTACCGTGAACTGTGAGAGATCTTTTGTTTCTTCTATTGCTACTACAACAGCTTCAAACCTTGAGGGTAAACTTCTCAAGATCTTCTCAACGATCTTTCTTTCTTTAAGGATTTCACCATGAGATCTAATCTGGGTTATCAACCCAATAACCTGAGTGAAGAATGAATCTATTGTATCAGATTCCTTCATGCTGAGTGTTTCAAAGTCTCTTCTCAACATCTGCAACTTTGCAGTCTTCACCTTCTCCATGCCTTGATAGGCAGCCTTGAGAATATCCCATGCTTCTTTGGACTTTGTTGCTGCTGCAATCCGTGGAAAGATACTTTCGTGTACTGATTGGAAGAGAAGAAAGAGGGCTTTGGCATCCTTCTTCTTATCACTCTTCAGCTGGTCTCTTTCTACTGCTGTCAAAGCAGCCAGTGCTGTTGCATCTACAGGTTCAGCATAGCCAGTTTCAACCAGCTCCCATATTCCTTTAGAAGCAAACAATGCTTTCATTTTTATGGACCAATCATTGTGATTTTTCCCATTGAACTGTGGCAGTTGGGAATTTGTCAAACCTGTTCCAGCATCTGCCATCTTAAAAGAAAAGATGCTGACTGTAAAATTAAAAGATAAGCAAGAACTTTCTCTGTTGAAAAAAAAAATCTGCTCACTGAACTTCTTACAGCTCCTACAGTGAAAAACAAAACTTTGTTTTTGACTCACTGAGTGCCTAGACTAGCTCTGATACCATGTTGGAATTTTTAAGGGTGAATTCCATAACACAAAACATCCCAGAATAACTCACTGATATGATGGAATTTTCTGCTAAATTCCTAAACAAACAGACAATTCAAAACTGCTCTGTTTCAGCACAAAAAACAGAAAAACAGAAAACTGTGTTGCTGTAACTGGTGTTGCAGCAACGCTGCTCATGGTGTTGCAGCAACGCGATTTGCTGCTCGTGGTGTTGCAGCAACGCGATTTTTTTTACGCAAAACTATTTTTTGACTTACGGCGTTTCGGCAACACGATTTTGACGCAAGTAACTTTATGGGCGTCAAAATTACTTAGAGATTTACAGAGTAAAATCAAAGTGGTTTTAACACTTGTTATAACAGCAACTGAACATCAGCAAAACAGTAAGCTTGAATTTATAAACTGTAAACAAAACTGATACAGAAGACTTAGCTGTTACAAAAGAAGAACGCTTCAGTTCCAGAAATCGATTTTCTGTAACTCAGAAAATCGCAGGTTCAGCACTTGCTGTGCATTTCCAGAAGAGACACACTCTGTTCTTCTAACCTTCACTCAAAAACAGAACTGTTGTTCTAAAAACTCAGACAGAAAACAGAACTGTTGTTCAGAAATATTTTGCACTGCCTGATTCTTGATAAACAGAACTGCTGTGCTTTTACATTTATAGGAAAAATAAAGATCTGAGTTTAAACAATAAATTAAACAAAATATTTGCTGATCTCTATCTGTGTATTTATTGCAGAAGGTGGTGATGCAAGGCGGTGATAACTTTTCAGCAAAAACAAGTCGGTTGTCTGCAGGGGATTTAATTCTGAATTTAATGCTCAAAATATCAGTGGACTTTTGCGGCACCGAACAATCTGAAATGGCTGCTGAAGATCAGATTTCGGTTATGTATTAATTATTTGCAGTTGGAATTAAATTCCAACAGGCATAAGCGTCAGAGGCGAGAGGCTCTCGATTTCCTCTGCTACTCTTGCAGGAAAAGGCACAGTTGTGGACTCTGGAACCACCATAACTCGGCTTTCCACAGCCACATAAGATGTATAGATATAATTTAATGGATGTATAAAAAAAATTATGAAATATTTAAACAATCCGATCGAAATAGAGAATATAAGTGAAGTAGTGGTAAATTTATAAGCAGGACTCAAAAGTCCACCATTAGCAACCGCTTTTTATCTTTGCGGGAAAGAAAGAAAAGCATTTCGAATTTTTTTTTATTTTTGTTTGACTTAAATTAAGGGTGGCATAGCCATGGTCTTTTAAAAATTAAGCAAGCAAGTAAAATAGGATTAGTTAACACTATGTTTAAAGAAACTGAAAAGTAAGTGAAGAACAGTTCCTCAGTTGTAAAACACTTCTAGTAAGGCATTAAAAAGAAAAAAAACTAGATCTTCATGAGGGAGGCTTCCATTCAGAGAGAAGAAAGGACATAAAATTTGAAATTACAATTTTTTTCTTGAACATTTATCAAAGCAAATGAATCTAGAACCTGTCATTAAAGAGGAAAGACAATTTCTCATTTTCCTATGCATTAATGTTTCAAACATTGTGTTAAAGCAAAATAGTGAAATAATTCATTAAGAGGCCGAATGACATCAACAAAAATCTCTTGACTGAAGCATCTCTCACACGAGGAACCAGACAAAGCCAAAGCCAACAAGGATATCATATCCTTCCTCAACAAAAAAAACCAAGTACAATTACATTGAGCATTCAAGCACACCTGTACATTAGTTACATTTCCAAATTTAACAGTTCATTATACATTTATATAACCCAAAATAGTAAAGGGTTCTAAAACCCCCGAACATAAAAAAAAACGATTTGCAGGCCAAGACTAGTCAAACAGCGAGGGTGTGAAAACCCACGAAACCATGCAAACACAGGAAGAAAGCAAAACACCAAGGGTTATACCCAGCTAAGAATAGTGCAAGTAAAGAAAAGAAAAACCACAATACAACTACGGAGGGATCCTACCCTGTTTTCCCCAAGCTTGTGAAGACTCCCAAGGACGAGGCCGTGGAGCAGCGTTCTCCAAGCACGACCTGTACACCACCACAAAAACAAGGCGGGCAATCAAGAAACCAGTAGGGCAAACAAAACAAAATGACAGTGAGTAGATAAACAAAGGGAGGAGGAGGGATATACCTCGAAAAGGCCTGACTCCAAGCCAGAGGACGAGAACCGAGTCTCTCGCCAAGGGGTTTCTCCCAACATGAATGCCATAGGAGAAGTTTACTTGCTCCCCAAGAAACTAGAGGTTTAGATACATAAAAATGAGATGCAAAAATGAAATTGGAACAAAAAATTACCTCAAGTAGTATTCGGTGAGCCTCCCACCACAGTAGCAAGGAAAGAACATGTGGTTACACAGAGTCAGATCAACACCGGAACCAACACCAAAAAATATCATCACGAGTAGAGTAGATACAAAACCTGAGCCAGGTAACAATGGAAAAAAATGAAAAAACTTTGAGATTGAAAGTCGACCGAAAACCTCCCATAACTAGTGAAATAAACCACCACAAGGAACAAGTGAAGGAACAACGCTAACAAACCACCATAAAGAACAAGTGGAAGGC
Source organism: Pinus taeda (assembly GCA_000404065.3). Lineage (NCBI taxonomy): Eukaryota > Viridiplantae > Streptophyta > Pinopsida > Pinales > Pinaceae > Pinus > Pinus taeda. The sequence continues at coordinate 36,099 of APFE031646207.1, read as the reverse complement.
AGAATGCTAACAAACCATCACAAGAAACAAGCGAATGCACAATGCACCCACACCAACATCGAATACAAGAATGAACACCTAATTTCCCTCGGCAGGTGTGAAATGATTGCATTTGCGAAACCAAGGCTAGCACTAAGGGTAGGCCAAAACAATTAGGTGAATTAAAAGCTCATGGAAAAACCCTGTATTTTTTATTTGAAAAATCAACAAGAGTTAAATAGTCATTGATAGATGTCCCTCCTCGAGATTGCCACCAATTTTTGGTATCAGAAGAAGTTTGTTCCTTTCTCTCAGTGAAGATGGAGGTAGGAAGAACCAGTCGAGGTAGAGCCATCAGAAGAGTAGTAGATGAAGGGCTACATGATGAGATTAGGACTTTAACTGCACGTTTGGTAGCATTGGAAGTAGGAAGGTGTAGAGATCCGGAAGCTGGGGATGACAATGAGAAGGAAAATGCAGCCACGACGGATGGGTCAGATGAAGAGGGACCAGAGATTAAACTATTGAGGCCAGTTTTGTTGGCTAGTAGCAAGTCAGGACTAGAGCTTTCTAATTATGATGGTAGTTCCTCCACAAAGGCATTGTTAGACTAGATAAGTGAGCTAGATATATGTTTTGAATGTGAAGAAATCAACAAAGACGAGAAGATTAGGTTTGCTATCACCAAGTTGAAGGGACATGCAGCACTATAGTGGGACATTGTGCAGGGAGAAAGGATAAGATTGAACAAACCATTGATTAAAAAATGGGATAGGATGATTGCTAGGATAAAGAGCAAGTTTCTACCTAAATATTACCAAATTTCCCTTTATAGAAAAGTATAGAACTTGAGACAAAGAATGGTGATCGTAAAGGAATATACTGAAGAATTTTATAAAGTAAACTTGAGAGTTGGCTATGTTGAAGATACCCGTGAAAAAACAACAAGGTTTATAAATGGTCTACGGATTGAGATCCTAGATGAAATTAGTATTATTTCTCCTAAGACCATAGAGGAAGCCTATCAAAGTGCTTTGGAGGCAGAGGAAAATATTGCTATGAAACATAATGCCAGAAGAGGACCGGTTCTGATAGAGGTAGGGGAGAGTCCTTTGGCAGTGGTAGAAATGCCAATAGTAATGAAGAGGGTAGCAGTTCGAAAACTTCAGGACAGACTGAAAGGGAAGGCACTAGAGGAGGAAGGTCATACCAGCGAGGAAGAGGTAATGGCAGAAGCAGAGGAAGTGTCTATGAGTGTTACAAGTGTCACAAGTGGGAACACAAGTCCTTTAAATGTCTAAAAAATGAAAAAACTGCATAGAGGGGAGCATATGTTGCTCAGCCCGATGAAGCAGAGGCATCGACACAGGAGGTGGAAAATATGCTTGAAACTGGGGAAGCCTTGGTGTTGAACAAGGTATTATTGAAACCAACTAAGGAAGTAGCTAATGAGACACAGAGGAAAGCATTGTTCTGAACTGTGTGCAAGTGGCATGGGAAAAGCTAAAAATTGATCATAGAGAGTGGAAGTATTGATAATCTCGTAGCTATTGAAATGTTGGGGAAATTGGCATTGAAGAAGTTGAAGCACCCAACTGCATATAGGGTGTCTTGGTTGTAGAAAGGTCAACAACTGCTAGTCGATGAGTAGTGCGAAGTAGAGTTTCATATTGGCAAGTACAAGGACAAGGTGACTTGCGACATCATGGTGATGGATGTGTGCCATATTCTATAGGGCAGACCATGGCAATATGATAGGAAGGTCATCCATGATGGGGAAACAAATTGTTACAAGTTTGTTAAATATGGGATAAAGCATACACTAGTGCCCATGAAGGAAAAGGATGCTGTAGAAACCAGTGGAACAAAAGCATTTATGTTAGGTGGAAAAGGGTTTCTGCAAAAGATGGAGGATAATAAGGTAAAATATGTAGTTGTGTGAAGGCCAAAACCAATATTCATACATACTGAAATCACTAACTTACTTGAAGAGATACAGGACATGCTGCAGGAATTTAGTGATATTGTGGTAGATGATCTACCAGACAAATTACCACCAAAGCAGAGCATTAGTCACCATATTGATTTCACTCTAGAAGCCAGTTTGCCAAACAAAGATGCTTGTTGGATGAGTCTGAGGAACAATGAAGAAATCAGGAAGAAGGTGCAGGAGTTGTTAGATAAAGGACTGATTCGGTTAAGTCTAAGCCCTTATGCGACTCTGACTGTTTTAGCTCCCAAGAAAGGCATAGAATTTGAAATTACAATTTTTTTCTTGAATATCTATCAAAGCAAATGAATCTAGAACCTGGCATTAAGGAGGAAAGACAATTTCTCCTTTTCCTGTGCATTAATGTTTCAGATATTGTGTTAAAGCAAAATAGTGAAATAATTCATTAAGAGGCCAAATGACATCGCCAAAAATCTCTTGATTGAAGCATCTCAAACTAGGAATGAGACAAATCCAAAGCCAGCAAGGATATCATGTCCTTCCTCAACAAAAAAAAAAACAGGTAAATTTACATTGAGCATTCAAGCACACATGTACATTCATTACATTTCCAAATTTAATAGTTCACTATACATTTATATAACCCAAAATAGTAAAGGGTGCTGAAACCCACAAACACCGAAAAACAATGATTTGCAATCCAAGACTAGTCAAACAGCGAGGGTGTGAAAACCCATGAAACCATGCAAACACACGAAGAAAGGAAAACCCCAAGGGTTATACCCAGCTAAGGATAGTGCAAGTAAAGAAAAGAAAAACCACAATACAGCCACGGAGGGATCCTACCCTATTTTTCCCCAAGCTTGCGAAGACTCCTAAGGATGAGGCTATGGAGCAGCCTTCTCCAAGTACGACCTATACACCACCACAAAAACAAGGCGGGGAATCAAGAAACCAGTAGGGCAAACAAAACAAAAGGAGAGTGAGTAGATAAAGAAAGGGAGCAGCAGGGATATACTTGGAAAAGGCCTGACTTCGAGCCAAAGGATGAGAACCGAGTCTCTCGCCAAAGGGTTTCTCCCAATAGGAACGCCATAGGAGAAGTTTACCTACTCACTAAGGAACCAGAGGTTTAGAGACATAAAATGAGATGCAGAAATGAAATTAGAACAAAAAATTACCTGAAGTAGTATTCGTTGAGCATCCCACCATAGTAGGGAGGAAAGAACATGTGGTTACACAAAGTTAGATCAACACTAGAACCAACACCAAAAAATATCATCACGAGTAGAGTAGAGACAAAGCCTGAGCTGGGTAACAACGGAAAAAAATGAAACAACTTTCAAATTGAAAGTCAACCTGAAACCTCCAATAACCAGTGAAATAAACCACCACAAGGAACAAGTGAAGCAGCAACACTAACAAATGACCACAAGGAACAAGCGAAGGCACAACGCCAACAAACCACTACAAGAAACAAGCGAAGGCATAGTGCTCCCATACCAACATCGAATATAAGAATGAACTCCTAACTTCCCTCGGCAGGCATGAAATGACTGCATTTGCGAAACCAAGGCTAGTACTAAGGGTAGGACGAAACAATTAAGCGCATTAAAACCTCACGGGAAAACCCTGTATTGTTTATTCAAAAAATCGACAAGAGTTAAATGGTCATTGATACATGTCCCTCCTCGAGATTGCCACCAATTTTTGGTATGAGAGGAAGTTCGTTCCTTTCTCTCAGTAAAGATGGAGGTAGGAAGAAGGAGTCAAGGTAGAGCCATCATAAGAGTAGCAAATGAAGGGCTAGGAGAAGAGATTAGGACCTTAACTGCACATTTGGTAGCATTGGACGCAGGAAGGCATAGAGATCCGGAAGGTGGGGATAGGAATGAGGAGGAAAATGCAGCCATGATGGATGGTTCAGATGATGAGGGACCAAACATTAAACTATTGAGGTCAGTTTTGTTGGCTATTATCAAGCCAAGACCGGGGCATTCTAATTATGATGGAATTCCGTCCAAAAAGGCATTGTTAGACTAGATAAGTGAGCTAGATATATGTTTTATATATGAAGAAATCAACGAAGACAAGAAGATTAGGTTTTTTGTCACCAAGTTGAAGGGACATGTAGCACTGTAGTGGGACAATGTGCGGGGAGAAAGGATAAGATTGAACAAACCATTGATTAAAAAATCGGATAGGATGATAGCTAGGATAAAGAGCAAGCTTTTGCCTAAATATTACCAAATTTCCCTTTATAGAGAACTACAAAACCTAAGACAAAGAATGATGATCGTAAAGGAATATACTGAATAATTTTATAAATTAAACTGGAGAGCTGGCTATGTTGAAGATACCCATGAAACAACAACGAGGTTTGTAAATGGTCTACGGATTGAGATCCTAGACGAAATTAGTATTCTTTCCCCTAAGACCATAGAGGAAGCCTATTAGAGTGCTTTGGACACAGAGGAAAAGATTGCCAGGAAACAAAATGCCAGAAGAGGAATGGTTCTGGTGGACATAAGGGACAGTCCTTTAGCAGCGGTAGAACTGCCAACAGTAATGAAGAGGGCAACAGTTTGAAAACTTCAGGATAGACTAAAAGGGAAGGCAACACTATAGGAGGAAGGTCATACCAGCGAGGAAGAGGTAATGGCAGAAGTAGAGGAAGTGCCTATGAGTGTTACAAGTGTCACAAGTGGGAACACAGGTCCTTTAAATGTTCTAAAAATGAAAATACTTGACAGAGGGGAGCATATGTTGCTCAGCCTGATGAAGCAGAGGAACCACCACAGGAGGTGGAAAATATGCTTGAAACTGGGGAAGCCTTGGTGTTGAACAAGGTATTATTGAAACCAGCTAAGGAAGTAGTTAATCAGGCACGGAGGAAAGCATTGTTCCGGACTGTGTGCAAGTCGCATGGGAAAAGCTGAAAATTAATCATAGATAGCGGAAGTATTGATAATCTGGTAGCTACTGAAATGTTGGGGAAATTGGCTTTGAAGAAGTTGAAGCACCCAACTCCATATAGGATGTCTTGGTTGTAGAAAGGGCAGCAACTTTTGGTCGATGAGTAGTGCGAAGTAGAGTTTCATATTAGCAAGTACAAGGACAAGGTGACTTGCGACGTCATGTTGATGGATGTGTGCCATATTCTATAGGGTAGACCATGGCAATATGATAGGAAGGTCATCCATGATGGGGAAACAAACTGTTACAAGTTTGTTAAATATGGGATAAAGCATACACTAGTGCCCATGAAGGAAAAGAATGTTGTAGAAACTAGTGGAACAAAAGCATTTCTGTTAGGTGGAAAAGAGTTTCTGCAAAAGAAGGAGGATAGTAAGGTAAAATATGTAGTTGTGTGAAGGGAAAAACCAATATTCATATATACTGAAATCACTGACTTACCTAAAGAGATATAGGACATGCTGCAGGAATTTAGTGATATTGTGGTAGATGATCTACCAGAAAAATTACCACCAAAGCGGAGCATTAGTCACCATATTGATTTCATTCCAGAAGCCAGTTTGCCAAAGAAAGCTGCTTGTTGGATGAGTTTGAAGGACAATGAAGAAATCAGGAAGCAAGTGCAGGAGTTATTAGATAAAGGATTGATTCGAGAAATTCTAAGCCCTTGTGCGATTTCGACTATTTTAGCTCCCAAGAAAGGAGGTGAGTGGTGGATGTGCACTGATTCGCGAGCAATTAAAAAGACCACTATTAGCTACAAGTTTCCTTTACCTCGGATGGATGATATGAAGCATTGTTTGAGTGGAGCAACATGCTTGTCAAAGATAGACTTGAAAAGAGGCTACCACCAAATCAGGATTTGAGAAGGTGATGAGTGGAAAACAACTTTCATGACTAATGAAGGCTTATATGAATGGTTGGTTATCCCATTTGGACTAAGAAATGACCCCCGGCACGTTCATGCGTTTGATGAAAAAGATGCTGAAAGAATTCATTAGTAAATGTGTGATTATATATCTGGATGATATACTTATATTCAACCAGACAAAGGAAGAGCATTTTCTACATGTGAGATATGTATTGGAAAAATTGCAGCAAAATAGATTACTGATAAATTTGAAGAAATGTTATTTTTTCAAGAAAGAATTAATTTATTTGGGATTGGAGTTGTCTATAATGCGACTTTTTGGAGATTCCGGTGATGGAATCCGACGGAAGAAATTGAGGTTAAATCTTGATTTTTAGCAGATAAAATGGTTTTTTAACTGCATATTTGGATTCAGCAGCCTGAAAAACCCCTGGGACCCTTTGATTGTGTAGAAACTAGCTATCAAACTTGCGATTCCAATAAATTGCTGTCGGATTTTGACCGGAAAAACCCGCCGAAAAAACTTTCAAAAAGTCTCATTATAGACAACTGCTTTGGGATTTGTGATTTCCAAGAATGAATTAAAAATGGATTCGGAAAAGGTTGCAACCATAGTTAGTTGGCCGTCTCCGAAGAGTTTGTTTAAGGTACGGTGTTTTCATGGATTGGTGAGTTTTTATCGAAAGTTTATTAAAAAGTTTAGTGGGATTTTTGCACCCATACTGGACACCATTAAGAGGGAAAATCAACCTTTTCATTGGATAGAATCGGTTGAGAAGAGTTTTTAGCTGCTCAAAAGGAAGATCATTGAAAAATCAATTTTAAGATTAGTAGACGTTAACAAACTTTTTCAAGTTCGCTGTGATGCCAATGGGATAGCCATTGGTGCAGTACTCAGCCAAGAAGACAAGCCAATAATCTATTTTAGTGAGAAATTAAATGAAAGTAGGAAAAAGTACACATCTTATGACAAAGAATTTTATGCACTGGTCCAAGAGCTAAAGCATTGGAGACATTATCTACTGGCCAATGAATTTGTCTTATTTTTAGACAATTATGCATTACAGTATATTATGCAACAACATAAGTTGAACCGTAAATATGTGAAGTGGGTGGAGTACTTGCAGAGTTTTACATTTGTGTTGAAAGACATCAGCGGTCAAGCCAACAAAGTCACAGATGCATTAAGTAGGAGGAATTTTATCCTACAAGAAAGTATGATACATGTATTAGGATTCGAACATCTTAAGGACTTGTATGATATAGATGTAGATTTTAAGGAATCCTATGAAGCTTGCCAAAATCTATTGTTGAGAGATAATAGTTCATGGTTGGACTATAATATGCAAGAAGGGTTGCTTTATAAAGGAGGGCAGTTGTGTATCATGTAATGTTCTATGAGAGAGAACTTAATCCAGGAAAAGCATAATGTAGGTTTAGTCGGGCATTTTGGCATAGACAAGACCTTGGATCAGTTGAACCACTTTCACTATTGGTCAAAGATGTTGTAAGGCTCTGAATTATTTAACCAGAAATGTAAAGTTTTAAAACATAATATGTGTTTTCTTCAAATCTGTTTGCAGCTTAAATGACTTATCCAACATTCATATAACTGAATTACTCAATTTGGTATAGGGTACCTACCTGTATTTTGGCGGTTGATGATGCTTCAAACCACTCCCGCTTCCCTTTTTCGTTACCAAAGACTGAAACCACCCAGCCAAACTATGCATAAACTCGATACTCAGTCCAGTAAACTTCTCAATCGAAGCAGATTGTTCCCCCGTGCCGAGATACCTCAGAACAAGTAAGGCTCAATTGTTCCTAATGATAAACTGTGTAGAAATTTTCCTCCTGTTTCTTCCCTTCGTTCTCCCTTCTCTTTTCTCTTTTCCCCCTTTCAAAATTGTTCCCTGCTCCCTATATTCTATTTCTTGGTGGTGGTTGCTCCCTCCATCTGAACCCACAGATTCTCCTTATGGTGACACCCTTCCCATGTCATGTGATATATTTTTCTTTTAAAGGTATATTGATTTTTGGTTTAATATCCTTTTTGTTTGTTCTTAATATAAAGGCTTAGGTTTGTATTAAATACTATAACTTCAATTTATTTTTATCATTTTATTAATTTATTAATATTCTAAGATATATGATGATATAAGCATCTTTTAAGATTATATTAATTTTTAACATCTATCTTTTATAATCCTTTTACTTTATACTTTTTAACTTAATATCGTTGGTAGTTTCTCATTAATCATGATGCATTAAGTAATATATGTGCCGATGGGTGAGTGTGACTACAGAATTTGAAGGAGTGTCAGGATCTTTAATATTTTTAGTTAATTTAGAATATAGTTACTAGTGCGGTGTATGTGATACATGCATATGTAGCTATCATATGCATGCATCGTATACATGCTAATATTCTTGTGCTCTCTATATTAATTATGGGTCAATACATACACCGCTCCTTCAGAAAACTTCGACCCGAAATTAGAGTTTTTATCGTATATCAATACTTATAATAGTGATTAGTACATTTTTGTTTGGATTTTGTATCGAGGTTAAATTCTTACTTAATGTGAGGGCACTATAAAATTGGTGTTATGAATACTTTTAGGTTTATAACTTTAATGATCATGTTTTACTTCATAAGGTTCCCCAGCTATTAAAAAATCATCCTATCCTTCCTAATCTCTTCTGCCCCATCTTATCTTTCCTCTACTAGAGTATGCCATGGCGTCAGTTATACTGACCTATCCATTCATAAACTCTAAGGATGACAGCATCGGCTATATCAAGCTGATTCCCAGTAGGCATCTGGTAGTCATCATCACACGTCTAGGGTAGCGTGATTCACACATTCCTCTCATGACTCTAGGTTTCGAAAGATAAATGGTGAGCAACACCTCCACCCCTCCCAGTAGAATTAAGGTTAATACCCTATCATAGAATCTCTTTGAGCCTTAATTGTTTTGAAGTTTATGTTATCACATGGTCATTTTGGTAATCGATATTATCTGGAATCATGAACACTTGTCCATGAATTTATAAAATATGCATTAACATATTCAAAACAAATAGCTTATATATAATTCATACATGTCAACTTTAGTATAACATACCTTTCCATATTGTATTCATGTCATTAGCTTCCATATTAAAATTTAATCATTCGTTGATTTCTATCTCATCAATCATATTGATATGCATAAATAAAACAAAATTATAATACCTTAATTCCCATCAGAAGTAAAATTACTCAAATATCTAAACTTTACTTTTATAATTGAAATTTATAAGATTAGTAACATATTCTGTCTTCATGTCCACGTACCAGTGCGATTAAATAGATAATGTATCAAAAAAAATTATGTTTATATGTGGTCACTCCAAAATGGTTCTCAGTCTCTGATTTAAGGTAAATTAAATATATACAAAAATGGTTTAAAGTTCTTCAAAATTGACACAAGTTGGGGTATTTTTGACATATGTTCTCTGTATCTTGCCAAGTAGCTGATTTAGGACTATACTTGTCCCACTAGACCCTAACTTGCTCTACCAGATGATTCTTGAGCTGTCGAACCCTACGTTCCAGTATACGTAATGGTTCGAGCAGTGTGGTTCCTTTGTCCTATACCTATAGTTCCTTCCATTGAAGGTTATGAAATTGGTCAGCTATGTAATGTCTTAATGCTGATACATGAAATACATTATGAACTCTATGCAAGTGAGGTGGAAGTCCAAGACGATAGGCAACAGGTCCAACTCTTTCCATGACTTTAAATGGTCCAATAAATTGGGGTGATAACTTTGTGACTTTTCCGAATCGAAGAGTACTTTTATTTGGTTTGATGTGGATAAAAACCCGATCCCCTACCTCATACTTCCTATTAGTTTTGTGAGCATCAACATAACTCTTTTGTCTATCATGTGATTCTTTTAACCGCTACCTAATTTGTTTTACCTGCTCCTCCATTTCATGTATTAATTCTAGCCCTATTATCACTCAATCTTATAACGTGTCCAAACTTAATGGTGTTCTGCAAGGTATACTATATAATGCTTCAAATGGAGGCATTCCGATTGAACTGTGATAATTGTTATTGTATGCAAATTTGACTAAGTACTTTTCCGAGTGTTATTAATTATCCATAACATACATCCTCAACATATCTTCAAGTACTTGATTTACCCTTTCTGTTTTCCCATCAATTTCAAGATGATAAGTTGTGCTCAAATTTAGTTGAGTTCCTAAGGCTGACTGCATGTAAGTCAAGAATCTTGAAGTGAATTGTGAAACTCTATCTGATATAATATTCTTAGGTACTCCATGAAATCTAATAATTTCATTTATGAATACTAGAGCTACGTCAACAACTTCATAAGTATCTCTTAGAGGAATGAAATGGGCATTTTTAGTTAATTTATCCACTACTACCAAAATGACATTGTGTCTCTAAGAAGTAAGAAGTAGCCGGGTGATAAAATCCATAGAAATGATCTCCCATTTGGTCATAGGAATGTTGTGAGGTTGTAAGAGACCCGCTAGATGACAATGATCTGTTTTTACTTGTTGACATTCCAAACATCTTGCAACGAATTGAACGATATCATGTTTCATACCCGACCAGAAAAAGAGTTTCTTGGTATCCGTATGCATTTTCTTTACTCCAGGATGTGCACAATATACTGCTCTGTGGGCTTCATTAAGGATGGTTTCTCAAAGATCCCTATTATCAGGAATATACATCCTTCCATGAAATCGTAAGATTCCATTATCTTCTAGTTCATATTCTTCAAACTTAGATTTTTTTGGCTTTTTACTATCAAGACTAGATCTTACCTTTAAATACCAGCTATCCTTTATGAGATGTTCTGGTACTCGTTGCCTTAAGTCTACTTTGATATGTATGAGGGAGAATATCTGAGTCTTATGCTTAAAGCATCTGCTAGTACAGTTTCTTTTCCTTTAATATATGATATTCCAAAATCATATTCACTTAGGAATTCACTCCATCTTCTTTGTGTAGCATTTAAGTCTCTTTGAGTGAACAAATATTGTAGACTTTGATGGTAAATTTTAAGTGTAAAACTTCGCCCCATTAGATAGTGTCTCCAAATCTTTAAAGCTAGTACTATGGCGGCTAGCTATAAATCATGAGTAGCATAGAATTCTTCATGATGCTTTAAGTTTCTTGAAACATACGCTAGTACTCCTCTATCTTGCATTAATACTGCACCTAACCCATGTTTGGATGAATCAGTACATACCGTAAAATCTTTGGCCATATTAGGGACTCTTAAGATTGGTGCATTGGTCAGTAGTATTTTGAGTTTAGAGAATTCTTTGTTACATTCCTCATTCCATTCATACTTAATACCTTTACGCTAAAGGATTGTAATCGTCTTTGCAATTTTGGAGAATCCTTCCACAAATCTTCAGCAGTAATTGGCTAAACCCATAAAGCTTCATACTTCATGTGCATTTTTCAATATTGGTCATTCCATGATTTCTTTTACCTTCTAAGGGTCTACTGAGATCCCTTCACCTGATATGATATTACCTAAGTAATAAAACTTTTCCTGAAAGAACGAACACTTGGATAACTTTCCATAGAACTAGCGTTTTTTGAGGCAGGATAATACTATCTGTAAATGGTCTTCATGCTCTTTCTCATTCTTGGAGTAAATGAGTATATTATCTAAAAGGACTTGTACAAATTGATCAAGATATTTTCAAAAACACTGTTCATAAGATTCATGAATATTATTAGTGGATTAGTTAATCCAAATGGTACCACAGTAAGTTCATAATGCCCAAATCATGCTGGGAATGCAGTCTTAGAAATATCGGTTTTAGAAATCCTTAGGTGATGATAGCCTGATCGAAGATCAATTTTTGAAAAGATAACAACTCCTTTCATTTGATCGAAGAGATTATCAATTAGAGGCATAGGATATCAATTCTTTACTCTAGCTCGATTCAAGTCTCAATAATCTATGCATAATCTTAAGGATCCATCTTTCTTCTTGACAAAAATTACAGAAGCACCCCAAGGTGATATATTGGGTGGAATATTTCCTATATCCAATAGTTCCTTTAATTGAATTTGTAATTCTTGAAGTTATGGAGCTGCCATTCTATAAGGTGTTTTAGAGATTGGTTGAATACCAGGTTTCAATTCTATGGTGAGGTCTAGCTCTCATTCGGGAGGTAATCATGGTAGTTCCTTTGGAAATATATATGGAAATTCGGCTAACACTGGATGTTGTCTTAAGGATGGTCCTTTATCTTTAATTACTTCTTGAATCACATATTCCTAACAACCTTTTCTCAAACAACACATCATTTTCATTGCAGATATGTAGCGTAAAGATACTTTTATCTTGATACCTTGAATTTGGATCACTTCTCCTTCGTCATTTATACCTAGAATTCTTTTCCCATAACAATCTACCCAAGCTTGATGAGCTTATAGCCAATCCATACCTATGACAACGTCATAAGTCCCTAAAGTTGTGACATAAACTTTTAATTTAGTCAAAGAGACCCCTAGGTCAATTTCGGCATTGATCCACACTTAAGTCTATTGATTGGAGTTCTCCTAAGGCCATTTCTACCTATCTGAAATCATTTTGTCTGCGAGATGCCAACCCACATTTGTTTAATGCATATGATGAAATGAAATTATCTATGGCACCTGTATCAAATAATATTTTGAGTTTTATACCATTAATAATACCTAAAGATTCCACTAGAGTGGATTGATGTGCTGCTTCATCGTTGTTGACTAATGCATGAATTCTATGATTTCCTTAGTTGTTTGATATTGGTTCCTTTCCAGTCCTATGAAATATACTTGATGAATTTTCTAGACAAACACTTTGAAAATGTGGTCCTCCACATCTCTAACAATTAACCTGGGTCGGTCCTCTTGAATCATACTATGAATTTCTAGATAAAGAGCTTTGTCTTGTCATGTTGCTTCCTCTCGAATTTCTTCTTCTATTGGTAGTTCCGCGAGATTTCCATGGAATTGTGTTTGATGATTCAGCAGATATAGTATTAACTGCCATGGAAGCTCTTGTTCCTATATTTCTTGGGTAAATATATTACCATAAGGTGGTCTTGAGCTACCTCCCCTAAAGAAATTTCGGTTAGTCTTTACTAAAAATTTTGATTGTAAAGTTTCCACTGGTCGTACATCCTTTTTGATTCCTATATGTTCTTTTGCATAACGGCCACATTCTACTGTGTTAGATAGTGATGATGGTTTCCACATCCTCAACAAGGCCCTGATGCAAGGTTTTAACCCAAATATAAAGTGTTCAGCATGATGTTCATCATAATCTAAGTAGTGAATGTATTTCACAAGCTCCATAAATCTTATCTCGTATTCCTCCACTATTTTATTACCTTGAACTAATGTATGGAAGGCTCTGACTTGTTGTTCCTGAAAATAACGAGGTAAATACTTCGCGCGGAATATTTCCTAGAACAATTCCTGAGGGACATTATCCATTGTGAGGTGTAGTTATTTTTCCAGATTTCCCCACCAAATCAAGCCACTTTCCTTTAATTGAAATACAACAATTTTTGTTTTTGCAGAAGAAGAGTATTCTCTTAATTTAAAACATCGTTTCATTAAAGTTATAAGCCTAAAAGTATTCAAAACACCAATTTTATAGTGCCCTCACATTAAGTAAGAATTTAACTTCGATTCACAATCTGAAGAAAAATGTACTAATCACTATTATAAGCATTGATATACAATAAAAACTCTAAATTCAGGACGAAGTTTTCTGAAGGAGGGGTATATGTAATGACCCACCATTAATATAGAGAGCACAAGAATATTAGTATGCATACGATGCATGCATATGATAGCTACATATGCATGTATTGCATGCACCGCACTACTAACTATATTTATATATAGATATTATCTTTCAACATGTTATTTGAAGATATTAAATATAAGTGATTTAGATGAGAAATATACTAATCATTTTTTTTCTTAATTCTTTAAGATAAACTCATTTGACTATTTACTCTATTGATTACTTTGACAAAATTCTTATTAAAATTAAGGAAAGATAAAAATCCAATTAAAAGTAATAATTTATCTAATTATTTACTTCATTTATAATCTCTAATAATAGAGTTTATAAAATTACCACAAATTACTGAGATATTCTTTAACAAAACATGAAGCATTTTACTATAAATAGTCATGAGTCACTCAGTAGATTCAAGAGAAGTCATTTCCAAAAGCAGGGAACCTTAGGACCACTTGAAATATTTGTCAATGTTCTTTTATAAAGGAAAACATGTGTACAAGTAATCTGTAATTATTAGTTTGAATTTCTACAACCACGAATCTTAGTCACCAACTGAACTTTTGAAAACAAAATGATAAATGGAATAACTATTAACGTGGTTGTAGAGTCTAAGCTTATTAAGTTGCACTGTCACGAGACCAGTGATGACTCACAACGCCAACTGAGGCTTCAAAAAGAAATGGAGGTGAGTCACAATATATCATACAAATTTACATTAATATATCATCCAAATTTATATATCATACATATTTACATTATTTTTTTTTAATACACCAATCCTTTTTATATCTTCCTTTTTAAAATATTTGCAAAAAAATAAATCATCAAAATATTGATTAGATTATATTTATATTTATAATTCTAATCAAAATCATAACCTTTAAGAAAAGTATGATCATTATTAAATAGGTATCCAAATAAACTAAACAACTCTTTAAAAAAATGAAAATAAAACATATAATTAAGGGTGATTGTGACCAATGTATTTATAAAATAATAAAGATTACTTCTTGAATAATATCACTGATAACTTTTTATCTAATCAATTATTAAATCTTATCACTTCTCATAAACAGAGGTACAATGTTTTACTAACCACTAAACCAACCCACAGCGATACAATGTTTTACCACCAACTAAACTAACCCTCAAAACCAGGACCAGGAGCACCTTCAAAAGCACAAGAAAAAAGAGTCATATCATGACTCTGTGCGATAATTAGTTAAGCATTGCATTTGACAGAATCGACTTTCACTAATACATATTTTTTTTAATAGTATGTAATGATACATCATTAATATAGAGAGCACAAGAATATTAGCATGCATACGATGCATGCATATGATAGCTACATATGCATGTATCGCATGCACTGCACTAGTAACTATATTCTAAATTAACTAAAAATATTAAATATCCTGACAGTCCTTCAAATTTTGTAGTCGTATTCACCCATCAGCACATATATTACTTAATGCATCATGATTAATGAGCAATTACCAATGATATTAAGTTAAAAAGTATAAAGTAAAAGGATTATAAAAGACAGATATTAAAAATTAAGCTAATTGTAAAATATGGTTATATCATCATATATATTAATATTCTAAGATATATGATAATATAACAATCTTTTAAGATTAGCTTTATTTTTAACATTTGTCTTTTATAGTCCTTTTACTTTATACTTTTTAACTTAATATCATTGGTAATTGCTCATTAATCATGATGCATTAAGTAATATATGTGCTGATGGGTGAATGCGAATACAAAATGTGAAGGAGTGTCAGGATAGTTAATATTTTTATTTAATTTAGAATATAGTTACTAGTGCGGTGCATGTGATACATGCATATGTAGCTATCATATGCATGCATGGTATGCATGCTAATATTATTGTGCTCTCTATATTAATGATGGGTCATTACAGATGCGTAGAGATGTACAAAGGTTTGTGACTAGATGCAAAGTGTGTCAGCTTGCAAAGGGACACAGCTATAACACAGGGTTGTATACGCCCTTACCTATTCCAAACAGACCACGGGACTCAGTGAATTTAGGCTTTGTCTTAGGTCTGCCAAAGACACAACGGGGATTCGATTCCATCATGGTGGTGGTGGATCGTTTCACCAAAATGGCACATTTCATTCCGTATAGGAATTCCAATGATGCCACACATGTATCACATTTGTTCTTCAGAAAGATATTCAGATTACATGGCTTGTTGAATTCTATTATTTTAGACCGAGACATAAAGTTTATAGGTCTTTTTGGCCGGACCTTATGGAAAATGTTAGACCGAATTTGAACTTCAGCTTAACTTATCATCCGTAGACCAATGTGAAAACCAAAGTGGTGAATGAAGGTCTGGAAAATATATTAAGGAGTCTCGTTGGTGAAAATTCTTGACAGTGGGATCGTGTACATGCACAAGCAAAATTTGCTTATAACGATTTTCCCAACAAAAGCATGAGCAGTAGTCCTTTCCAGATCCTATAAAGAATACACCCACATGGAATACACGAGTTGTGGGATTTGCGTTAGTTGGAGCGCAAGAGTGCTAATGGTGAATATTTCGCAAAGGCAATAAATGATCTTCATGAACAGGTGAAATTAAAATTATAAGAGATCAGCCAAAGGTACAAACAGAAAGTTAATTTGAAAAGGCGAGAGGTACAATTCAACGTAGGGGACCTGGCATTAGCACACCTACGCAAGGAAAGGTTTCCTAAAGGTGAATACAACAACTTAAAATGGAAGAAAATTGGGCCTTGCAGGATTCTTCAAAGGTTTTCTGCATATACTTATGAGTTGCAGTTACCTCAAGGTCTAGAAATCTCACCCATTTTTAATGTGGAATATCTATACCCATACATTGCATCAAATCAAGAAGACAGTTCGAAAAGACGAACACGGGACACCCAGAATGGGAATGACTCATGGATTAAACAGATGGATCGAACAGATCTTAGAAACCAAGTTGGCAAAACGGACTCGAAGAAAAGAATATTTGTGGTAACTAGTCAAATGGAAGGGCCATCCTATAGAAGATAGTTATTGGTTAGATGCTGGCCAGATTCAAAGTGTTGTGTACTCTATTAAAAAGCTCATGGACAGGAGCCCTGAGTTTAATTTACCCCAGGAGCCTAATGCAGGATTATTAGACTGAAAGGGGATAGCTGGAAATAGTTTTTTATTTTTGCTAGAAAGAAAGAAAAACATTTCGAATTTTGTTTTATTTTTTTATTTACTTAAATTAAGGTTGACATATTCATTGTCCTTTAAAATTTAAGCAAGCAAGAAAAATAGGATTAGTTAAGAGTATGTTTAAAAAAACTTTTAGATAACTCAAAGGTAACAGAGGAACAATTCCTCAACTATAAGAAGCTACTAGTAAGGCATTAAAAAGAAAAATCGAGATCCTCATGAAGGATGCTACCATTGAGAGAGAAGAAACCACATAGAATTTGAAATTACAATTTTTTCTTAAATATCTATGAAGGCAAATGAATCTAGAACCTGTCATTAAGGAAGCAAGACAATTTCTTCTTTTCTTGTGCATTAATGTTTCAGACATTTTGTTAAAGAAAAATAGTGAAATAATTCATTAAGAGGCCGAATGACATTGACAAAAATCTCGTGACTGAAGGCATCTTAGAACACGGACTAGATAAGGCAAAGCCAGCAAAGATATCATATCCTTCCTAAAAAAAAACTAATACATTTACATTTAGCATTCAAGCACACATGTGCATTTTTTACATTTTCAAATTTAACAGTTCATTATACATTTATATAATGCAAAATAGTAGAGGGTTGTGAAACCCACGAACGCTGATAAAGCAATGATTTGTAGGCCAAGACTAGTCAAGCAATGAGGGTGTGAAAACCCATGAAACCATACAAAAACACGGAGAAAGCGAAACCCCAAGGGTTATACCCAAATAAGGATTGTGCAAGTAAAGAAACGAAAAATCACAATACAGCCACAGAGGGATCCTACCCTATTTTTTCCCAAGCTTGTGAAGACTCCCAAGGACGAGGTCATGGAGCAGCGTTCTCTAGGCACGACCTTCACACCACCACAAAAACAAGGCGAGTAGTCAAGAAACCAGAAGGGAAAACAAAACAAAAGGATAGTGAGCAGATAAATGAAGGGAGGAATAGGGATTTACGTGGAAAAGGCCTAACTCCGAGCGAGAGGATAAGAACCGAGTCTCTCGCCAAAGGGTTTCTCCCAACAGAAATGCCGTAGGATAATTTTACCTGCTCACCAAGGAGCCACAGGGTTAGAGACATAAAAATGAGATGCAGAAATGAAATTGAAACAAAAAATTACCTTAAGTAGTGTTCGCTGAGCCACCCACCACAATGGCAAGAAAGAACCTATGGTTACACAGAGGCAGATCAACACTAGAAGCAACACCAAAAAAAATCATCACGAGTAGAGTAGAGACAAAGACTCAGCTAGGTAAAAACAGAGAAAATGAAACAGCTTGCAGATTGAAAGTCGACTTGAAACCTACAAGAACCAGCAAAATAAACCACCACAAAGAACAAGCGAAGGCACAATGCTCATAAACCACCACAAGGAACAAGCAAAGACACAATGCTAATAGACCACCACAAGAAACAAGCGAAGGCATAGAGCACCCACAGAGTCGAAGCAGACCAACGATGAATACAAGAATGAACTCCTAATTTACCTCGGCAGGTGTGAAATGGCAGCATTTGCGAAACCAAGGCTAGTAAAAACGGTAGGACAAAACAATTAACGCATTAAAACCTCACACCAAAACCCTATATTGTTTATTCGAAAAATCGAAAAGAGTTAAACAATCATTGATCAAGATTGCAACCAACTTTGTACCTGGTCACCATGCAAATTAGTTGTTATAGATTCATATGAAGGCACGTTTTACATTGGTTAAATTTGAGGTAACTGCTACTTATCTTCATTGTTCATTGGTATACGAGATTAGATGCAATCTAGACAAGGTTCCAATTCAAGAATCCCTACCTTGCATGATTTTCCGTGTTTGTTTTTAACTATAATGCCAAGGTTCATGGAAACTAGTGCTACAACACTCAGGCTCATTGCAACATGTCTTGCGAGGACCCGTTTGTTTTAAACTATAACATTGAGGTTCATGACATCTAGTAGTGTTACAATGCTCAGGATTATGGCAATTGATCCTACGAAGACTGTGAACACTCAACAAAATATTCATAGGTGTGATAATGCGAGTCTCCATGATATTTAGTTAACAATGGAAGAGTGATCAAGAAAAATATTGGAAGACTTGAAATGAAGACAACGAACTTTGAAATTGCCACAGAGAAGTATTCATTGTTAGTTTATAGATAAAATTAAAGATATTATTTACGAATATATCATTCTGAAATAAAAAAGTAATTCAATCAAGTTTTTTGAAATTACATGAGCAGTTGAGTTTATCAATTTTTAGTCTAACGATCTTCATATTTTTTTTGTTTTTATTTTTCAATTATTCTATATGTTTGTAAATTATATAACCTTTTAAAAATTATAAATTAGATTATGTAGTGTTAATTTTATTTTAATATTTTAATGGTTCAATTTATAATTATTAAATTTATTAATTATATTATATAGCATTAATTTTATTTTAATAGCATTAATTGAAACAAAAAATTACCTTAAGTAGTGTTTGTTGAGCCACCCACCACAATGGAAAGAAAGAACCTGTGGTTACACAGAGCCATATCAACACTAGAAGCAACACCAAAAAAAATCATCACGAGCAGAGTAGAGACAAAGACTCAGGTGCGTAACAACAGAAAAAATGAAACAACTTGCAGATTGAAAGTCGACTTGAAACCTACAAGAACCAGCAAAATAAACCACCACAAGGAACAAGCGAAGGCACAACGCTCATAAACCACCACAAGGAACAAGCGAAGGCACAATGCTAATACACCACCACAAGAAACAAGCGAAGGCATAGCGCACCCACAGAGTCGAAGCAGACCAACCATGAATACAAGAAAGAACTCCTAATTTATCTCGGGAGGTGTGAAATGGCATCATTTGCGAAACCAAGGCTAGTAAAAACAATAGGAAAAAACAATTAAGCGCATTAAAACCTCACACCAAAACCCTATATTGTTTATTCGAAAAATCGACAAGAGTTAAACGGTCATTGATCAAGATTGCAACCAACTTTGTACCTGGTCGCCATGCAAAGCAGTGGTTATTGATTCATAGGAAGGCATGTTTTACATTGGTTAAATTTGAGGTAACTCCTACTTATCTTCATTGTTCATTGGTATATGAGATTAGATGCAATCTAGACAAGGTTCCAATTCAAGAATCCCTACCTTGCATGATTTTCAGTGTCTGTTTTTAACTATAATGCCAAGGTTCATGGAAACTAGTGCTACAACACTTAGGCTCATTGCAACATGTCTTGCGAGGACCCGTTTGTTTTAAACTATAACAACTAGTAGTGTTACAATGCTCAAGATTATGGCAATCGATCCTACGAAGATTGTGAACACTCAACAAAATTACTTGATTAATTCAAATGAAAAAAAATTCATAGGTGTGATAATGCTAGTCTCCATGATATTTAATGTTAACAATGGAAGAGTGATCAAGAAAAATATTGGAAGACTTGAAATGAAGGCAACGAACTTTGAAATTCCCACAGAGAAGTATTCATTGTTAGTTTATAGATAAAATTAAAGATATTATTTACGAATATATTTTGTTAAATTATTTTCGTGTTTTTTCTCTTGATTTGATTTGTTCCCCATTTTAATTATCACCCTAATGGTATTATTCCATCCCCTCTATTCCCTTTATATCGCAGATTATTATTTAGTGAATACTCCATTAAAATTGTCTGATTAATATATATTGGTAACTGAATTTAAGCAGAATATATTATATATAATTATATATTATATATATATATAAATATATATAATATATAATATTATATATATATATATATATATATTATATATTATAATATATATATTTTATTTAGTAAGCGAATAATTAAAAATATCTTGAACTATCCTTAGATTGTAAGGTATTTATTCATCTTCATATAAACCTAAGATTCTTAACAACCTATTTGTATAAATATATTTATAATTAATTAATACATAAAATAGGTATTTTCGAAATAAAGGAACTAATCAATATTATATTTTTTCATTTATTCATTTTTGTTAGTTCTATGTACAT